>LGRX02032586.1:0-38735 GCA_001247695.2 Cymbomonas tetramitiformis | reverse complement strand
ATAGCTGCCATTTGGCAGCGCGAGGTTGCATATCTCCTATTTGGCGATGCGAGGTTGCATATATGCTATTTGGCAGCGCGAGGTTGCATAGCTGCTATTTGGCAGCGCGAGGTTGCATATCTGCCATTTGGCAGCGCGAGGTTGCATATCTGCTATTTGGCGTTGCGAGGCTTCGAGGACCGCACCAGACTAGAGCATGCTACTAAATACTAATACCCCATGATTTACTAACAGGGTGGAGATATTACATTATTTCATTTTTTGAGCATTTATACACGAATAATATAGATGTCGACGATGACTCGGATATTCATTCTTACGGGATTGAGGGTAATACTTTTTCATCCTCGCCTCCAGATTTTAATTATATGATCTGTCCGAGCGTTCATCCGCGCAGATTTTAATTATATGATCTGTCCGAGCGTTGCTGACGCTTGTGAGATTGACACATCGGTATTTGTTTCACATCGACCGTGTTTTGCTCTCATTCTGCACCACAACTCCTTGCATACATGCACGCGCGGGTATACATACGTCTCACCGGGCGGAAACTAGAATGCTGCTATGCAAACCGTAGCAGAACCTGTGCGTATGCAAGCTCGATTAGCTCCGGATTTAGCAGTGCTCACTTTACAGTATAACGTCTTCATGTTTATGTGTATATTTATACCAACAAGACGTGAATGGCACTGTTAACCCTCTGGAAATTATTTATTATACTTATGCCATCCATACAGTAATCACTCACCAATAAGAAATAGTAGCAATAAGAAACCAGCCAGCGTTTGGGGGGGGTCACAACTTGACGAAATTTGCTGGCTAGCTTTAATTTCTTAAGAAATTGGCCAAAATAAGAAATCAAGGGGCTGGCTGGCTTGAATCATAGTGAAAACTAGTTAAGAAATTTTGGCTGGGTTATTTGGTGGGTTTACTTGATTTAACAAGGATTTTGATGCTTATACACAATTTATCTCAATAAAAATATCATACAGACTGTTGAATTTTCCTTTTTCAGCTCTCTTATCTGCTCACGGCTTTCAGGATCCATACTAAAATTTTACTACTGTGGCCGTCGCTGAGTGTCAATTTCAAGATAGCTGGCTGTCTCCTCCTTAAGTAATCAGAATAAGAAATTGGCTGGCTGAGCTACGAAATCGGGATTTCTTATTCTTAGCAATTCCATAGGTCGCTGGCGCTGGCGGGGGGGTCACAACTTGACGAAATTCGCTAATACCGCCCCATATTTAGACTTTCTTATTGGTGAGTGATTACCGCATGCGCCGGTATATATCGCGGCACACTTTAGCATCTTGTCCAGGCACTCGTCACCTCGTATATTTATAATGTCTGATTGGGTTCCGTCAATGTGGGAACTCATTTGCTCCCCCTCCCCAGAGTGGGGGCACAAGGTCTCCCCGTCTCCTGTCTGTCACCCCCCAGCCCGAGATGTCACCAGTGTCCGTTGTCACAGTTAGCCGTGTGCCATAAAACACTCACCTAAGTATTTTATACCATCTTAGTATCCGAGAACACCCGCCCCTGCGAGACTGTTCTGCTCCTTAGCACCCGACATATATATATCCTAATATATATATATATCTTGTTTCTTGTCAGGTTATCGGCCACCACTTGTGGGTGTTAGGGATCGCTCAGTAAGCGATATGATAGCACTGATGTTATTGAACGATAACAACTCGCGCAGCGTAAGTGTGGGTGATGAGTGCAGTCGCTTCTCCGGAAGTTATTGCTGAAGCTCAACGCTTCCTCATATATGCTGAATATATCAGCTTGACTGTATATTCGGTGTGTGGTAAACAGAATAGATAAACGGATAATACTCAGTCTTCCATACTCAGCTTCGGTGGAAATAAGCATCCTACAGGAGAACCTGTCCTTTCTGGCAGGGTAACTCCCGAAACTAGCAGCTAGTGAGGCATACTGCAGAATACGGATACAGTTAAAACCCTAAATTAAGCCCATCTTGGGGCAACCTGAACCAACAACAATACACTCTGGAGGCAGGCTAATCTCAATCTCGGTAACTCTAGCCACGTTGAAAGTGCCCGGGAGAGCCGGTGCCACTGTTACAGCGCCCAGGAGAGCTGGTACCACTGTTTGTCAAATCATGCGTAGAGCAAATTGAGAGAACTGAAGATGTGCCGATGTCGTCGCAGGCAGTTGCACCGGGTGCAACCGGTCCGGCCCGGTGTCGAATTGAAGAAGAAAGTGCATCTCCGGTTCCACCGCCCCAGGCGGGTGGCTCGTAGTCCGGCGATGGCGGAGCACCACCCGGCGAGGGCGGCTCAGTAACAATCGGAGCTGCCTCATCAGGTGGCTGCGGGGGCCCCGGGAGCCACGTCCACCCGTACCCGTACGTAGCTCGGTACCAGCGCTGTGGTACCAGCCCTCCGGTTGCCAGTAGAGTTCCGGCGGGATGGCTGTGGGCGTCAGCACACCAGCACCACCGACCTCGTCGCCGATGCGCCCTGTTGCCGAAGATGTTGGCGCGGAGTGATCACGCGAAGGCGCGGCAGTCGCACAAATAACAAACATCAGGCAGACTGCGAGAGACGTGAGGGCAGAGAACCCGAAACCCATTGGCGGCCTGCCGCATCCCAAGGCCTGCCTCGGTGGCGGAACACACTCGCCATCATCCTCGGAGTCGTCCGTCGTTACGGAGACGGAGTCCACGGGCGCGGCGGGGCCCATGTGGTGCATTGCAAGGGTCGGCTCCGGTCCTGCGATGTCCAAGTTGAACGCGAACTTGTCCATGAAGGTCGCGTGTGGCTCGTGCGCGTGTAGCGCGCTGATGGGGTACATCCCCTCGTCGGACACCACCGACTGCGGAGCGGAGGGCGGCGCCGGCGGTGGTGGCACGTCCAGAGCGTTAGCATGGACTTCGTCGTGAATCTTGAAGTTGCGGATGTTCGTAGCACCACCAACCGCGCAAACCCCGAGGCGGGTGTCAGCGGGCTGGCGGTACCCCAGGTACTCGTCGATGGTGTCGGGCACCCGCTCCTCGGCGACAGCGAAGAAGAAGGCGGAGGCGGTGTCGTAGAGCTCCGGTTTGCCGTCTGCAATGTAGCAGACGGCGTCGAACCGAGCGGCGTCGTCGTCGTCCACGGCGTTCTGGAACATCATGGCGAGCACGTCGTCGTTCTCGCTGACCGCAATGCTGAAACCGTGCGCCCCAACATGTCCGCGTGGCCCGCCGTTCGGGCAGTCCCGATGCCAATGCTTCTCCGCCGTAGCGGAGCATGCCGGGTGCCGGCACAACGGAACGAACGTACCGGTGGGCTTGTGGAAAGCCACTTTACCCGAAGATTTCCCCCGGAAGTTCTGCGGGAAGTTGCCGTGCTCGGGGAGGGGCTTCGCCGCGAAGCGGTAGCCGTCACCGTGTCCACCGCGTCCGATGGTGTTCTTCTTGTCGTTACGGGGCGTGTAGCCCTTCGTGTCGTCGAGATGGGTGTCGGGTGTGGAGGGCCTTCAGCCCCTTCTTCATGTCGTAGATTTGGTCGCGGAGCTCGCCGAAGACGGTCTTGTAGTCCTCGTCGTCGCTCTGCCTAGCCATGGTGAGGGCGGAGACTGTGCGCGTAGCAGGCGGGACGTGCGAGTCCGTCCCGTTTTGCGCGTAGCACTCACGGGTCCATTGTTGAATGGTGGCAAGGGACTCCGCCGCACGTTGGTCGTGTAGCAATAGACGGTTGACCACCGGGGCATAGAAGACCGGGTCGAGGGACTTGATGAAGAGGGACTTGACCTCCATGTCGTCGAGGGTGCTCTTCCGTCGAGCGGACCGGAGAGCGGCGTTGAAGGCGGCGATAGCCCGCGACGGGTCGAACTGGTTGATCTTGATGGCCAGAAGGTCCGCGGTGCCCTGGAAGGGCCCGCCGGAATCCAGAAGCATCCTGGCGATCTCTAGCAACACCCGCTTCCCATCGAACGGGTGTGCCTCCGCCGAAGACTCCATCCAGTCTGCTGCGGGCGACACTGGAGCAACGATGAATTCCAGTGTCGAAAATAAAAGCTTGTTCGCCTCAGCGCGTACGGGCAGGGTGGCATCCTCCAGGTCGAACAAAGAGGCAAACGCGGACTCCTCAGTGACGAAAATGTCCCGTACTCTGTGAACACGACGTCGATGCCAACATTCAAGGTGTTGTACTCTTCGTTGTGGGCACGCGATCTATTGCTTTTGCTGAGGTGAGCGTTGGAAAATGAATCAAAGTGCCGCAGCTTCTCATGTTGGAGCACTGCCGGAGCATGAGAGCTCGTGAAATTGCAGTAGCGACAGTCATATTTTTTCGCCATCACTACATCGGAGACATCTGTATGAGTGGAGCACACCGTGTAGGACTTGCCTGCCTTGGTGGTAACAGTCGCCTGGTAACCCATATTGAACAAAGATTGCTGCTTTGACGGTTTGGGCTTAGCGATTGTCGGTCGAACCGGGAGACTGCGCTGCACGGGAAGTCGAGCTGGCTGCTGAACGCTGGGTTGCAAACATGCTGCCTGTTCCACCATGGTAATGTCCGAAAGTGAGGAATCCGCGGAATCTTCAAGAAGAACTGGCGTGGTCACGACTGCTGAGGCCACTTCTTGTCGAGAATCAACTGCCTGCTGGAGAGGAGAGCGAGTCGGAGCTTGGACCTGGAGAGTGCCATCTAATATTGCACGTTTTTGCTCTGCATACTCAACAGCGTCGAGTATCTCCATGTCCATAAAATCTTTGATCTCCCTTAACGAATTCTTGACCTCGTGCGTGAGAACATATTTGTAACCAGCGGGTGGAGAGAGCACTTTCCCCTTCTCCGCTTTGAAATCTGCATGGGAGAAGAGGGCATCATCTAAAAGCCGTTTCAATTGCTTCAAAGCTTCCTTGAGTGAAGCGTCCATCACGGCAGCGAGAGGTGCTCTCGCTAATACCTACGTACGTTGCGTGTTTTGCTGTGTCAATCCGAGAATTCTCACGCAATCAAGTCAAAACCCTAAATTTTGCCAGCCTGATTTAAGAACGTCATCGCTAGATTTTGGCGACACTTCAACCAAATCTAGATTAAGCATCTAATAAGAAGATGGCATCGCTAGAGTCCACCTCAGAAATCAACGGCCCCAGAAGAATCTGGGCGCTAGACATCTTTGCAGACGAATCCAGGGGTCTCAAATTCACCCATATTAAGAATCTGGGCGCTAGATCGACGCTCCGGATCGTTAACAAGCTGGTCGCTGCGAGCTCAAATTTCGCCCCACCCAATAAGAAGCTAGCCGCTAGTGATTTTGAGGCCGGCTTCTTATAGACCGCGTTTTACTGTAATGCCAGTACCAGACGGGCGAAAACGGAGCTGGCGTTCGACTCCGTACCATCAAAACGTCCATGTTTGTCGTCGTACACCTTCTTGATGACGAGCTTGGCGGCACGCTCGTCGAAGGATTCCTTCGCCAGACGTCTGACTGCGTCGAGGAACAGTGCCCCTGCCGACTGGGCAGTTGGCGTAGTTATAACCGTAGGAGTAGCTGGCGTGGTCGCATGTCGAGCTGCGGCATCGTCGAAAATTGTAACTAGTGAGCGGCGTGCGGCCGCAGTGTGCGATCTCGTAGAAGTACCCATAGCGAAATGACTGCAGAGACAGGGTGAGGTGGAAAATGCGAGGCGAGGCTAACGGCGTGGGCGACGGCTAGCGAGTTGCGGCGGGTCGTCGAGGAGAATCAGGGAAACAGCGAATTTCACGCGGTCGTGTGGGACGAAAGGACGCGATCAATGTCGGACGGTGTTCTAGAGACCAGAAACAACAAAATCCAGCCCAACGATACTGCACGGAAAATAAGCCGTCGTAAGCGCTACCCAATCATGTCCAATCAACCGCGCGCCCGTAACCGTGCCATACCGCCCGCACCGAAAACCTCTCTAACGCGGGTTCCTCACCCCATCTCAAGCGTCGGTGTTTAGCCAATCATGGCCAAAATCGCAGTGTAAAATTATGCGTGCGTGGTACCAAACCTGCTGAATATATCAGCTTGTCTGTATATTCGGTATGTGGTAATCAGAATAGATAAACGGATAATACTCAGTCTTCCCGTTATATGTTCGGGGTCTAGGGTTCCGGGACCGGTGACAGTCATGCACCCTAACTATAGGAATGACAGTCGGGGCGTCACTTCCAGCAATATACGCAATGCCCCGCATCTCTCAGATGCTACCACAATTGGGTTGTGAACCCGAGGCATTGGTTGAACAATTAGTATCGGCTGAACGAATAAGCCATGTGATACTCGCATGCTTGTTCAGTGCATGCTTGAAGCGAAGACATCGTCTTCTCAGAACACTTCGGTTCTTCAAGACTAATCTTGCTTTGCCATCTCGATGCCATGAATACTTGGCCTCTCGATGACAGGTGTCACTCAAGGTGAGTGGATGACAGATGGTATGACTGTACGTGTCATAGTCGACCGTACTGACGACTGTCTGTCATTATAATATATGACATGACACGACATGACATGGTATGACATGTATGACACGTATGACATGTATGACACGTATGACATGTATGACATGTATGACACATATGTCATCGGTCATAATTCTGACAGATCTCCCCTCTTAAGAGAGGTGTGACCTCACAACGGGCATACCTTTGTATATGTCTTTGATGTCTTTGTTGTTGCTGCTGGTACCAGTGTTCTTACACCGATGAGGCGTCCCTCAAGGTGTTTTAGGATATTGGGGGGAACTGAGTCCACTTTAAACCCTCACCTTAGGCATTTAGCCTTACAGTTCTTAGGATGTAGCCCCCATGAGTTGCGTACCGTATTTCAGAGTGACGTTTCAAGGTATCCATGAATTGCGTATCGTATTTCAGAGTGACGTTTCAAGGTATCCGAGGTTTACGTTACGGATATATATTGCGCTTGCCGTCGACGCCTTTGCGAACGATGATCGACGTTTTAACGAACGATTCTCGGCCTTATATATTCGACCGATCGACGAAAACCCTTGGGTACATGTTTCCACGGTCTCATATAGTGCACCCAACCCTTCCTCCCCTCCTGAAGCTACTATGGAGGTTCACAGGCGGCATGGGGAGCCCGATTTTTGGGGCTTGTTTTAATGCAAACGGAGTGGCCCTGCTTAACGAGATTTGATTTATAATCCTGCACCCGGTCTGCTCAACTCCTCAATATTTGGTCCGGTACGCGCGCTTTGACGAACATTTCATAGAGTGGATTCGACAACGTACTAATGTGAAATTCGTTTTAGTTATGTTTGTCAAGCATAACTCAGGATCACAACTCCGTCCACCTCAGTATCCGGTAGCGCGGATTACTGGCCATTGATCCGAATGACAAACCATGGTCTGGCAAAGGTAGCTTAGCAGTTTTTATTTATCCACAGATATGATATCTCGCATGTATGCGTATCTGTGCAAGGGTATGATTTGGTACAAGGCTCACTACACCTTTAGCAAGGAAGGATCAATTTCCTGCTTCTATGCAACATAATGATAAAACATTAAGAGCAAGGTATATAGATGATCGACATGTATTAGTGTATATTACAAGAAGTAAGGGCATTAGGCTTAATATAATGTTAGCCTTCATAGGCAGCTATCATGTCTGCTGCATTGGTCAGCTCTGTGGCTTTGACCCAGGTGTCATGCTCAGGGCCGTAGCCTGCATATCGCACTAAATAGTACTTGACAACTCTAGTGATCTTATCTGAGAGAATGTGTGAAATCTCAAACAGTGGTTGCCCTTCTTCGGTGATCATCTGTGGCAGAGGCAAAGGTGCTTGAATCGAGTCGTTATACAGCTCTATTCTGGATACAGTACAGGCTGCACCGGATGGATATGAATATCGAGATCCCCGAAATCTAACTCATAAGCACGTCCATGGCTGAGCACTTTAGATATGGTAAACGGTCCAATATATGGCTGTTTAGAGTGTCTGCCTGCCTCTGTCAAACCAGTCCATTGGATAAACTCGGTCCGTAAAAGAACTTTCTGCCCGACTGCATATTGCCGGGGCATGTGAGTCTTATTGAATCTGGCTTGGCTAATTTCTGCTGCTCGGGAAATGTTGTCTACCGCGTTGGCATGTACAACCGAGTACTGGTCAAAATGATCTCGAATAGCATTCTGTATTGGAACAGGAGCTTCTGGCGGAATAGTGATTGCCAGGTCATGAGGCGAAAGTGGCTGCGCCATCGAGTCGAGATAGAATGGTGAATAACCAGTAGTTGCAGAAACCGTGTTGTTAATTGCAAACTCCACCAGAGGTAACTTGTCCTCCCACGAATTGGCTGAAGTATCGTTGCAACAACACCTGAGGAAAAAATACTATCTAATCAGTTTATAAACGAGAGGATGGTGAATCATGCATCAAACAATTTGAAAAATACCTGAGGATGTCCTCAATGAAGGCATGACTCCTTTCATTGCTTGCATTCGACTGTGGTTGGTGTGAAGACGTCATAGACAATCTCGTACCAGTAGATTTCCACAGTGTTTGCCAGAATGTAGAAGTAAATCTGGGGTCTCGATCTGAGATGATGTTCCTCGGAAGACCATGGAGCTTGAAGATATGCTGCATATATATTGAAGCAGTATGCTGAGCAGTCCAGGTCATGCTGAAGGGAATGAGATGACAGCGATGAGAGAATTGGCACATTACCACCAATATACTGTCGTGCCCATTAGTGGTGATAGGCAGGTCTGTAATCCAGTCAAGAGATACATCAAGCCATTTTGTCTAGTAGGCACACAATATCGAATATGTGACTGACCATAACCCTACAAATTATTGGCCTGTCCGCACGCGTGGAAAACCGTCCGTCCGACGCGTGGATAGCGTACGGACACCGTATGGACGCTTTTTTTGCTAAATCCACACGTGTGAAATTGTCTAATTTGTAAAAGTGATGTTCATACGGTGTCCATACGATAAATCCACACGTCGTCCATACGTGCGCCTCCGTGTGGACGACGTATGCTAGTTTACCTGATTTTATTACGCGTGTGGACGCTCCGTGCACTGCCCGACCGTATGGACAGGTGCCGTCCATGCGCATGAACCACTGGAAATTGTTGTCCACACGTGCGGACTGCGAGAAATGCCGCTTCTACCCCTCCTCAGCCATATGGACACCGTGGGGACGTGTCCCTGGACCGTACCGACGCGTACAGACGACGTGTGGACGGGCGTATGGACAGTGTGAGGCCCGTGCCGTGCCACTCTTTTGCGCTTGTCCGCACGTGTGGACACCCATTGCACCCGGGCCTGGGTGTACCCGAGCACTGCTTGCCCCCTCCCCAGCCATGTGGACACCATGTGGACGTGTCCCTGGACGTACCAATGCCGTACGGACGACGTGTGGACGGGCGTATGGACAGTGTGAGGCCCGTGCCGTGCCACTCTTTTGTGCTTGTCCGCACGTGTGGACACCCATTGCACCCGGGCCTGGGTGTACCGCCGAGCATTTCCTGCCCCTTCATCAGCCATATGGACACCATGGGGGCGTGTCCGCACGTGTGGACAGCCATTGCACCCGGGCCTGGGTGTACCCGAGCATTTCTTGCCCCTTCATCAGCCACATGGACACCATGGGGGCGTGTCCCTGGGTCGTACCGACGCGTACGGACGACGTGTGGACGGGCGTATGGACAGTGTGAGGCCCGTGCTGCGCCACTCGTTTGCGCTTGTCCGCACGTGTGCACAGCCATTGCACCCGGGCCTGGGTGTGCCCGAGCGTTACTTGCCCCTTCATCAGCCATATATGGGCACCATACGTAGGGGCGTGTCGCCGAACGAACCCATGCGTACGGACGACGTGTGGACAGACGTATGGGAGATCGGAATTCGCCAATCCTTACGTATGGACGTCGAAATTGGAGCGAGTTCGTTGAAACACGCGTGTGGACACATGCATTCGCACGTGTGAATGAGGGTTTGCCGCATGAATGAGCGGAATCAGGCGTGTGCATACAGGTGTCCGTACACACGGTTTATTTACATATATAATACATCGTGTATCATCCGCATGCAATCATCTGAATCAGAACTACTACGGTCATCCTCGCTACTACAGGTACTGTTACCATCGAGTTCACGGAAGAAATCCGCCTTGCGATCCAACTACACAACTTGCAAGCAATAAGTTCGTCGTCGAATGGCCAAAGGGGCAGCATTTTCTTTGTACCGGGCAAGCCAAGCCGGCATGAAAGGAACATCCTGAATTACCTTCCGCACCTTGTTCGAGTTCTTGTACTTTTGCTACAGAAGTTTCTTCGCTAGCGGTCCCATATTAGTCGCGAGCGCTTCAGACCCCGTACCCACTTGATTGCACCGGTCTTTGCGTTGAGTGGCAGTCTTCATGGTGATGGTTTGTCTGCAAAGAATTCCCATTGTAAGGCATACACTGGATGGATGGTCCATAATAGGCCGTCCATTCGGTGGCCGTGCGCCGTCCGTCTGGACGGAACAAGGTGTTCATCCGTATGGAACAACAGAAACTCGCAAACGACCTACAATCTTACCCGCGAGACGCATCGCAGCAGATCTTCGATCGTTTGCATTTCTGGCTGGGGGTGCGATAACCCACGATCGATGGACCTTCATCTTTCGCGCATAGTAGTTGCGTGTGGTCGGTCCCCAACCATCACCAAAAATCACGCAGTGGACCCCGTGAATCAGGTTGTACAAGATATGCATGGGTTGACAGATTTTTAAGGTCCTAATTTGCACTATTGGGTCATAAACATGATATGTTTAATTGCTAGATGCATTTGGAAGCCATCTAGTAGGTGTACGCGGCTTCGGGCACTCCGGTCCTTGTGAAAGGACCGGCATTTTTATTTAATTTTCGTCGGTACTACCCCCGCGTTTCATTCCTCTCAAGCACAAACATGCCCATATCGAGTATAGCACCCAAAAGAGGTTCGGAATAAATTCTTGGACACCCAAATATGGTGTCAAAACACTCAAATATCAACTATATCGAAAAAACGCGGCAGATAGCCCCAAATCACTTCGGTCCTTGTGACAGGACCGTGATTTTGGGCAGTAGCCATATATCGATACAATTATCACATATCCGAGATATGGATATACCGCGCCTTGTTTCGTTGTGAAGAGAATTTACTTTTCAGGAGGTCGATGTATAATGAGAAGCTCGGCCACTTCGACCGCGCCAGCGTACCCCCGCGCCAGCGTACCACCGCGCCAGCGTACCGCGCCGGCGTACCGCGCCGGCGTACCGCGCCGGCGTACCGCCGGCGGCGTACCGCGCCGGCGAACCGCGCCCGCGTACCGCGCCCGCGTACCGCGCCACCGTGCACAAAATGACATTTTGTAGTTCGTACGTTATCCGTACGGCGTCCGTACGGCGTTCGTACGCTCGGCTTAGGTTTCTAGCGTATGGACAACGATGTTCATACGTTCCATGTCACATCTGCGCGCATGCACCGACACTTACGTCAAGGTTGTAAACTCGTCGTACACACGTTAGATTATGGATGGACGCTATGTGTTGTCCGTGTGGATTCCGCAAGCATTCTAGTCCATACGGTTCCATGAGAGCGGTTGTCCACACGCGTGGAAACGTCAGTTAGCTGTCCATATGGGTTTCGTACGAATTTTCGTATGAATTGGCACATTTTCGTACGTCTGCATGTCCCATGGACGGTCTGTCCATGTGGTTGGAAATATCAACACATTTTGAACAGTCCGCATGGATGGATAGCAAAAGCACATGGTGAATTACGTGTTTTCGTACGACTTTATAGTGTTTGTACGTTTTTTGTTGAAAACTGTCCACACGCGTGGAAACGTCAGTTAGCAGACCATACGCTGTCCATCCGAGTTAGCCTTGACTGTCCGTATGATTCATGTCCCATGGACGGTTTTTTTACACGCACGGACGCAAAAAAAAGCTGACCTCATGGAAAATAAAAACATAAAAACCGTATGGACAGCGTACGGTTTCCCGTACGGACAGCACATGGAATTGAAATTCGATCGGGAATACCGTATCGAAAAATACGATTAAAAAATCGCGAACGCGTGACACATGCGATGCGATGGGCAGTATTAGTGACACCCGCACCCCCCGACTGTGTCACCCGTGTCACATAGCGAAACAGAGTGACACTTAAAGAGTGACAATTAAAATAAACAGAGTATCCAGTAATCGTCGAAGGATCGATCTGCGATTTCTCCCGTCCGTTGACGATTTCTCCGTTCGGTTGACCTCTTCAAATAAGTTACCGATACAGTAAGGCTCTGAGGCAAAAAGCAATTTTGGAACTGAAGCAACCCTGCCACGGCAGCACACATATGCCTTTTTGCTGTGCTTTTTTGTTTTTGGCATATTTTATTTGCTTTCATTTATCACAGCGAGCACCCTGTGTTGAGGTGAGCAGTCTCGTGTGAGCGCCATTGCGCGGTGCTCCCAGCTCGATAGCATCCTTAATACTAGCTCGGCGTGAGGGGGTGGATTCCGCGAGTTCCGCTATCAACGGACTAACGCGTGTTGGTTCGAATCCAACCTACTCCGCAGTGACAGTTATCGACTTTTATTGAAGTGCTCTTTTGCTGAATGGGGTTGTTGATATTTGGCTGATTCGAATACAATGTATTCCGCAGTGCGTGACTTGTTAATTCCTTATGTGCTCAATCACTGAATGGGCTTGGCGGTGTTTGGTTGTATGTGCGCAGCAGCCAAGCCGACGCGCGGTGCCATCGTAGGTCTCCAGCACTATTAAGAACAGGATAGTTGTCCGGTACGATAATGTGGTTTTCGCAACCTCTGTTACTGCATATCAGATTTCGTGTTTACTCACGTTTGTGAGACGGGCATCTATTGACGTGAGTTGTGCACACTGCAGGTACCATTGGATCCCGGATCGCGCCATCCCACACCCGCACATGCGCTCTTTTTCGCAGGCCAGGCAGGCCAAGCGATACCATGCACATGCGCACGCAGGATTTGCGGAGCCCCCAAGGAAGCGATCTGTAGAGCCCTTAAGTAATAGTTCTGTAGAGCCCTTAAGTAATAGATCTGTATATGTGTATGTAGAGTACTTAGTTTATTTAGGAAAGTAAACATATTTTAATGTAAACGTGTTTTTGCTGTATGTGATTGATGTAAACGTGTTTTTGCTTTTAAAAATTGTACTGCTTTCGAACATGTCAGTGTGCCTGCTCGCATACCCGCACTTCACTCCGTCACAAAGCATTTAATATTCATTTAACCGGCAGTAGCATCCGCATACACACAGCATTGCCTGCGTTGTGAAATAGAATAGAAAGGTGCACAGGCACAAACCCTGAAACACACACGTATGCCGTAAGACTCCTTGTCCAACCGTATGGACCACTCGGTCCATACGGGTGGAGTGAGCGAAGTGAGCCCAATCGTATGTAGTCCATACGGGTGCAATATTCAAACAATATTTCAATATATCCGCACGTGTGGACTTGGTAAAGTGCAAGTCCATACGTGTGGTCACCTTTGTCCACGCGCACGGATATCGCCGTTCGTGCGGATGGACTGGTTGAAATTGCTGTTCATACGTATGGACGGTATCGTCAATATGCATGGAATTGTATTATTATAAGCTATCCACACGTACGGACACCGACGTCCATACGCGTGGATCGGTGAAATATGTTGATAAAACCATCGTCCACGCGTGCGGACACCTACGTCCATCCGGACGAATCACTGTCCGCACGTATGGACGCACATAATCACGCGTGTGGATATATCTACTATTCTTATCCTTAAGCTCTTTTAGCAATGACTCTGTCCAGACGTGCGGACACCTACGTCCATACGGATGAAAGACCGTCCACACGTACGGACGTAGGTGTCCATACGCTTGGATATGTTGATTGTTCGTATCCGCATGTTCATATGTACATGTTTATTTCCATACGTACGGACGGCTACGTCCATACGTGTGAACATGCCGATCCATACGGGTAATAGGCCCCTCCATACGTATGGATGCCTTCGTCCATACGTGCGGAATAGAGAATTCTGATCGTCTATACGACTGTCCATACGGTGTCCATCCGGTGTCCATCCGGGTGTCCACACGGTGTCCATGCGGTCTTCCATACGGTGACCGTGCGGTTGGATAGTGCCTCTGTCCATGCGTATGGACACCATGTGGACATGTGTTCTGTCCATACGGTGTCCATACGGTCGTCCATACGGTGTCCATACGAAATCCTTACGGTGTCCATGGGACATTTTCATATGGACACCACAATTACGCGTCGTCCGTATGGTTCTTACATATGCATCAAGGTTTCGCCAGAAATCTGTCCAGACCGTCCATACGGTTGTCCATATGGGTCCTTGCGATGTCCATACGCTGTCCATATGCAAATCCACACGGATGAATGGGGCAATAATTTGTAGGGCAGGGTATTCATTCCCTTATGTTATCTATTATTGAGTTCGTTCTATCTCGCCGGGAGCGTTCTCCCCGTGGCTGTTGTACTGCTTCCAGCAGGACATGCAAGCAATGGCTTTGGCACAGGTGTTTCAGGACGCGGCGGACTGTGGGCCAGCAGCCTTCGCTGCCGCGATTGAAGTCCATGGCGCTCCGGCGGTGCTTACAGCAGATGGTGCCGCGGCGGAGCTCGACATGTCCGCCTACGGCTTCTCTGTACGGGGTGTAAGAGGTGGTGTCGGGGGATGATGAGGGGTGTAGGGGTGTGTATGGGGGTGTGGACTTTGCATGTGTATGAGGGTTATCGCTCTCCGCGCTGCCATGTTTACCTCTGGTTGCCACGCAGTGCACTCTTGCCTTTCTGCGCACTCGCCGCACTTGTTAATAGGAACCTGGCGAATAGGCGAGGGTGGTGGTTACAGTTATAGGTGGGGGGCGCGCTCATGCCGGCACGCGCGCTCATGCTTTCACCCCGGAGCCGGCATGAGCGCGCCTATGAGCGCGCCAGGCGCGCTCATGCCAAAAATCGGCGTGCATATGCACGCGGCGCGCTCATGCCGTAACAACACACACACACACACACACATATATATATGTGCATATGCATATGTGTGTGTGTATATATATATAGCTGTTGCTTAATGGATGGGTCTCTACAATTTTTGCCGAAATTCTAATTATTGACTATTTTAAGGAACGGGGTACGTAACGTCTAGAAGACAGAGGTTTGGACAGACTGTTATCGAGTCTTATTATCCATATTCTATAGCCTCTTTGATTACGGTTCGAAACGCGGGAAACAGAGTCGGACGGAAAATCAGGTTTCGATTTGCAAGTGGCGAAGTACAGGGCATGCTTCGAGTTACAAACGACAACCAAGTTCAGACGTTACACAACTCAATGCTTACTTCGCACTTTTTACGATAAAATACTGTATCAACTCAATGCACACGACTGACCCCATACAGTTCTTTTATAATTTTGGAAGCAGGCAAACACAATCTAGCAATACTACTACTAAAATGCTCCGCTTTTATCACTACAACTACCAGAACGCGCGCGCGTTACAGATCCTGCGTGGAAACAGATTATTGTTTTTCAGTTTTAGGAAAGAAGAAAACATCTCTATAGCAGCATTTCCACTGGCGACCAGCTCACGTGATCAGCGCATTCCAGAAACGCGTGAGAAAACAACACATAAAAACATCATCGGTCATCCTTGCCGTAGCATGATCCGCAAAGACCGGGGAACATTCCCACCAGGGGCATACCCCAGTCACGCTGCCACGAATAATCAGCAAAACAAACAAAGATGCTATGCTGCAAACGCTATTCAATCTAACACTATGTTCACGCGAATAGCGCAAAAGGAGCGATTGCCGGAATATCCAAGTACACTAGATATCAGAAAGTCCCGTACTCGTGTGGATAAACTGTCTAAGATAAATAAACCCTAAGCTAGATATACCCGGAACGGTCTCGGACGGTCTCGGAGTCTAGCCTACCTGTGACACAGCGTGTGTCACAGTACGAACCTACAGATCAGTCAGCAGTCCAGTGTTGGTCCTAGGGATCTGTCATAGGGGCCTGACCGGGACTCCCAGTCAGGGCTGCCTATACAGATTTCAGCACACCACCCCAGCACTGTGGGTGGTGACTGGCTAGGAGAGTCAGAAAATGTAAAGTTGTAAGTGTTAGGGCAGGAGCCAGGGTGACAAGGCCTAACTGCTAATCTAACTGTGCAATTCTGATACACAAATTAGAACCCTCTAGCTAGCACAAGAGCAGAAACTCACAGGCAATCAAGGTCCTGCTAAACCACTGAAAGGCTCTGTGTCAGCAAGTCAAATTGAATATTTCAAAGGTGTCAAAGCAAAATCATAAACCAGATTGAAGAAGTCTTTGAGGTCACAGGAGTTCTGCACACCACCATGTTGATGTGCCTCCAGAGTGAGCAAGAAGTCAATCGACAGTACCAAAGTAGTCAGCGGTGGCCTCACGGAAGTCCATCCCATAATAGGAAGTAAAGAAACCAGCTCCATAATAGTGCTCCGCATCAAGAGGACCGCTCTCATGTAAGGCCATGCCGTAGTAGAATGCCATGCCGAAGCCCAAATCCGCTTGAGCTAAATCCTGAAATGCTAGCAGGCTCAGAGTGTCAGGAGGCTCGGGCGGCTGAAGCAGCGGCACATCGTGAGCCAACAAGAAACCTTCGTTGAGCCGGGATCACAGAATCAGCAAAATCATTCGTAGAGTAAAATGACGGAGCCTCCCAATCGAGATCACCACCAGGCGAAGGCACCTCCGTAGCCGGTGCACATGCCGACACAGCAGAAGCTGTGGATGCCGAACCAGCTACACCTGCAAAAGAAATGCACAAGAGAGAAAGCATGGCGAGAGCGCCGATTGCCGGCGTGCCAAAGCCGAAAGGCGGCACACCGCACCCGATAGCCTTGGCCGGAGCTCGCGGCTTCACCGCGAAAGTACCGTCGGCGAAATCCTCGTAGTCGTCCGTGTCATAGCCTGTCAGGTCAGACGGGTGGACGGCGGCGTGATTCACCGTCTGCACGAAGCCTCCGAACTCACCGCATGTCGCCTCCGTGGTGGTTACCCGCGCCGATTGAGTTGGCGCGGGTTGTACATCCTTCACCTGCGAAACAGGCATAGCAGGGGCCGGCACGGCGGACGCCGATGCCGCCGCACCACCTGCCGGAACCTGCCCCTCCGGTGTGATCCCCACCGCAGCGGCAGGGCCACACACCAGAGCCGATGCATGCACCTCCGCTCCGCTCCCAGGAATGAAAGATGCGTGGGTAAAATGTACCTTGTCTTGGGCGGCCTGAACCTCAGAGGTGAGGGCGTCAAGCCGCCGCAAGATGTCCTCGTCGTCGGTCCCGCCAGAAGGCGGAGGCGGCACGGAGAAACCGTAGGCCGCCACGTCGATCCCACCGACGCCGTCCGTGGAGAGCACCGCGGGCGGACCATACGCCAACGCCGCATGCGAGAAGGCCTCCGGTCCAATGTCCGCCGCGTCCTGGAAGACCTGCACGAGCGCCAATGCGTGCAGGCCCTCCGCGTCCTCCTGCTCAATGGGAATGCAGAAAGCCGCAGCCGTGGCCGGCGAGTGTTGGCGACCGCCAAGCGGGCAGTCGCGGTACGGGTGATACACCTCACCTTTACCGGCCTTGCGGCAGCGGTGGCACAGCGGCTTCGCCTTCATGCTGTCGCGGTCAAAGCCGACCGCGGGGGGGTTGCCTGCACCCACGCGAAACCCCCTCGGATGCTGCTTCCCCCGATGCTGCGGCTGCTGCTGCTGTCCCCCGCCCGCACGGCCACCACGCACCAAGGCCTTCAAGGCCGCAATCTCCTCGAGGAGTACCGTGTACTCCGACGACGTGACCAGAGCGGAGGGCTTACCGTCCATCCCCAGCACCTGCTTCTCACGTGCCGACGCCCCCTCGTCCGACTGCGCCCATGCCTGGAAGATGGCCACGACGAGAGCCTGAAGCGAGCGGAGAGTAACTCCGCCGAGGTCACCCGCAAGCGGATAACGCACCTTCACCGCCGCGTAGAAGATCGGGTCGAGGCGGTTGTACAACGAGAGCTTGCGGGTCTCGTCGGTGGGCCGCCAGTCAGGAGCGCGGTTATCCCGCACCAGACGTTGCTCACGAGCCAAGATCGGCTGCGGGTCAACGCCTGCGGGATAACGAAGCGCCGCGTGCTCCTGCTGGTGGCTCTCGCGCAGGGCTGCCGGCACGCTCCCCTTGATGATGTCGATGAGAGCTCGACGTCCATCTCGGTCAGCCGAAGAGTCCGTACCCCGAAGCCAGGTGTCGGCCACAGAGTTCCGCTCCACGACGAGGGCCAAGACGTCATAGAGGAGCCCATTAACCTTCTCGATAACCAGAGAGGTGGGGTCGTCGAGGTCAAAGGGGGCCAAGTCCAATCCAGCGGACTCAAACTCGGTCCGAAGCTGCACCACCAACTCGGAGAGGCGGTCGGTGTCGTCGGTACCACGATAATGATGTTTCTTGGAACCAAGGATATCCTCGCGGATACCCTTGGCCCAAGCCCGATGCAAGCGCCCCTTGTACACCGCGTCAACCGTGGCATGTTGGTCGACCAGGTGCTTCCGCAACGCGACAGCAGCGTCGGTGTTGCTGGAAGTAGCAGGGGGCACCACAGGCGGGGTGCTAGCGGTCGGAGTGTCCCGAACCGCATCCAGAAGCCGTATTGAGGCGTCCAAGTCGGAGTCCCTCAATAGGCGTTTACGAGCTCGTGTAGATGCTGCCATACTGTAGAAAGCCAGAGAAAAGATGATGCGCGGCTGCACGTTTGGGTGTTGTGGCGGAAATGGAGTGAAGACGTAACGGCAGAACGCGCGGAGCGGCGAAAAGAGCGTGGGGCACTTGCAAATGTCGGTGTGGTCGAAGGTGTCCGGAGCACCAGCCCAAAATACGTGAACCAGCGGGATCAGTGCAGGTAGAATAACGCAAATGAACATTGCCAAAACCGAGCAATAGCAACGCGCGGTGCCCATGACTCGCAGCCGTAAAAGACGTCTACCGTAAAATCATGTCCAAATCCTAGTCGCACCCAAACGCGCAAGTGCGCACCACCTCTTCAAGCGGCTGCTTAGCCAATCATGGCCAAGATAGCAAGTGGAATGAAAACGTGGATGGGGCCACGACCTACCGGAATATCCAAGTACACTAGATATCAGAAAGTCCCGTACTCGTGTGGATAAACTGTCTAAGATAAATAAACCCTAAGCTAGATATACCCGGAACGGTCTCGGACGGTCTCGGAGTCTAGCCTACCTGTGACACGCGTGTGTCACAGTACGAACCTACAGATCAGTCAGCAGTCCAGTGTTGGTCCTAGGGATCTGTCATAGGGGCCTGACCGGGACTCCCAGTCAGGGCTGCCTATACAGATTTCAGCAGCGATGAAAAACAGAAACCAAAGAGAAGTCAGAGCACACCAATTCTCTATAGGTGGCTGCTGCGTACAAGTGGCTGAGGTCAGGCTACAAGGGCGGGGTGGCCATCTCACGAAACCTTGCAAATCACGCTGGTTCAATTACTACAACACAGCTCTGTACAAAACTAACAGCAGTCCGCTCATAGGATACTTCCTCGATAGAAGAAACAATCCTCAAACTACTCAAAAGAAATAAACTTCAAACAAATAAAAACAAATTACGTAGCCGCTCAGCCGCCACTCGTTGCCCTGCGAAATTCTTGAAACAATGAACTGTTCGTGGACACAAGGTTTTCTATTTGGGTTGGGTTGAGCTGTTCGTGTTTGACATCTTGAAGCGAACTCAATCAGCCAATCACATATTAGAACGCAGCACCCACGCCAGTCACGCACGAATCTGAGTGATCTGGTGTGGCGTGCGTCATTGCGTGGCAGCCGTCGATTTCAAACAATAAATCGGGCACGCGACGCGACTACGCGTCGACAAGAAGCGAGCTGACGTGCTATGTCATCTATTAGCACGTTACACGACATTCGACATTTCAATTGCGCGTGTGACACAGACCTGAAGTCTCTACCCCAAAGTCATCAGCTCATAAATAATGATTAAATACTCATTAAAACCCGCATGGCGCAGTCCGCACCACGTGCACGCAATTTAAAATTTCAAACTCCCGTTTTCGCAAACCTTTAAGTTTTCCCAAACTAAATGCATTACCCACATACTATTCGAAATACGAGGAATCTTTTTTGAATTATTTCCTCAATTTTTGGGTGCCCCTTAATTTATCATTCCGAACGCTCAGCATCAGCATATCTTGACGGGAACTCAAAATTCGAAGGACATTTCATATCACGTACGAAAATGCGGAAGCCATTTTGGGTTTCATTGTGAAATCGTTATCTATTGCTATCGCTATCTATTGATGCACCACGTTCCATCGTGCATATGACGGCTCCCTAAGCTCAAAACACATATATTTATCATTCCGAAAGCTTGGCCTCAGCTCATCTTGACCGGAACCGAAATTCTATAGGGCATTTATCTCCCGATGGGGTTCCAACCTCCGGTCTGGGTATATCATAACATCTTTATTTTATATTCTAGATCAACGATTTGGATTTCCTATTCCAGGATTGTCACTTTTCTATTCCGGGATGTTTGTCCACCCGCTCAATACCTTGCCTTAGGGCAGGCAGAGGACAACCTATCCGGCAAGTGATGCTGCATGCCCCCCCAGCCTCCGCGGTGCTGCCACTGCTGCCCTTCTCACGTCTGCATCGGCATCTTCCAGCAATGCCGCGATGGCCTCGGCATGTGGCGCTGCATGCTCCCCCAGCCCCCCCAGTGCCGCCAATGATACCCTTCTCACGGCCGCATCGGCATGTTCCAGCCGTGCCGCGATGGTCCCGGCATGTGGCGCTGCATGCTCCCCCAGCCCCCCAGTGCCTCCACTGCTGCCTTTCTCACGTCCATCGGCATCTTCCAGCTGTGGCGCGATGGCCTCGGCATATGGCGCTGCATGCTCCCCCAGCCCCCCAGTGCCCCACTGCTGCACGTCTTCATCGGCATCTTCCAGCCGTGCCGCAATGGCCCCAACATGTGGAGCTGCATGCTCCTTCAGCCTCCCCAGTGCAATCACTGCTAACCATCTCACGTCTTCATTGGCATCTTCCATCCGTGCGGCGATGGCCCCAGCATGTGGCGCTGCATGCTCCCCCAGCCCCCCAAGTGCCTCCACTGCTGCCTTTCTCACGGCCGCATCGGTATCTTCCAGCCGTGCCGCGATGGCCCCAACATGCGGCGCTGCATGTTCCCCCAACCCCCACAGTGCATCTGCTGCTGCCACTCTCACGCCTGCATCCACATGTTCCAGCGTGCACGCGTGGCCCCAGCATGTGGCGCTGCTTGCTCCCCAGCCCGTCCCAAACATTCAATGCTACCTCTCTAACGAATGCATCGACATCTTCCAGCATCAATGCTGCGATGGCCCCAGCATGCGGCGCTGCACTCTCCCCAGCCTCCCCAGTGCCATCAACGCTGCCCTTCTCACGTCTTTATCGGCATGATCTAGCCACAGCCGTGCCGCGATAGCCCCGGCATGCGGCGCTGCATGCTCCCCCAGCCCTCAGTGCCGCCAATGATACCCTTCTCACGGCCGCATCGGCATGTTCCAGCATCAATGCTGCGATGGCCCCAACATTTGCTGCTGCATGCCCCCCCAGCCTCCAATGTGCCACCACTGCTGCCTCTCTCACGCGTAAATTGGCATCCTCCAGCCGTGCCGCAATGGCCCCGGCATGCGGCGCTGCATGCTCCCCCAGCCCCCCCAGTGCAGACAATGCTGCCATTCTCATGTCTGCATCGGCATCTTCTAGCCGTGCCGCGATGGCCCCAGCATGTGGCACTGCATGCTCCTTCAGCCACGTTAGTATCTCCACTGCTGCCATTCTCACACTTGCATCCGCATGTTCCAGCCGTGCTGCGATGGCCACAACATGCGGTGCTGCATGCCCCCCCAACCTCCGCAGTGCATCCGCTGCTGCCATTCTCACGCCTTCATTGGCATGTTCCAACCGTGCTGCGATGGCCCAAGCATGTGGCGCTGCTTGCTCCCCCAGCCCGTCCCAAACATTCAATGCTACCTTTCTCACGTCTTCATTGGCATCTTCCAGCATCAATGCTGCGATGGCCCCGGCATGTGGCGCTGCATGCTCCCCCAGCCTCCCAGTGCCTCCACTGCTGCCTTTCTCACGTGCCATCGGCATCTTCCAGTCGTGCCGCGATGGCCCGGCATGTGGCGATGCAAGCTCCCCCAGCCTCCCCAATTGCCACCACTGCTTCTTCCCTCACGCCCTGTTTTGGGATCTTCCAGCCGTGCCGCGATTGCCTCAACATGTGGTGCTGCATGCTCCCCCAGCCTCCCCAATGCCTCCGCTGCTGCCCTTCTCACGTCTTCATTGGCATGTTCCAGCAGTTCCGCAATGGCCTTAGCATGTGGTGCTGCATGCTCCCCAGTCTCCCCAGTGCCTCCGCTGCTACCCTTATCACGGCGGCATCAGCAGCTTCCAGCCGTGCCGCGATGGCCCCAACATGTGCTGTTGCATGCCCCCCCAGCCTTCCCAGTGCCGCCACCGCTGCCTCCCTCACGCGTGCATCGGCATCTTCCAGCCGTGCCGCAATGGCCCCGGCATGTGGTGCTGCAGGCTCCCCCAGCTCCCCCAGTGCCTCCACTGCTGCCCTTCTCACGTCTGCATCGGCATCTTCCAGCCGTGCCACGATGGCCCCGGCATGAGGCGCTGCATGCTCCCCCAGCCCCCCCAGTGCCTCCACTGCTACCTTTCTCAAAACCGGATTGGCATGTTCCAGCCGTGCTGGATGGCGACAACATGTGGTGTTGCATGCCCTCCCAGCCTCCGCAGTGCCGCCACCGCTACCCTTCTCACGTCTGCATTGGCATCTTCCAGCAGTGCCGCGATGGCCCCAGCATGCGGAACTGCATGCTCCCCCAGCCTCCGCAGTGCCGCCAATGCTTCATCCCTCACGTCTACATTGGGATCTTCCAGCCGTGCCACGATGGCCCCGGCATGTGGTGCTGCATGCTCCCCCAAGCGCCCCCAGTGCCGCCAATGATACCCTTCTCACGCCTGCATCGGCATGTTCCAGCATTGCCGCGATGGCCCCAACAGCCAATGGCTACATGCTCCCCAGCCTCCCCAGTGCCACCACTGCTTCTTCCCTCACGCCTGTTTCGGGATCTTCCAGTCGTGCCGCGATGGCCCGGCATGTGGTGCTGCATGCTCCCCAGCCTCCCCCTGCCCCATGTTGCCCATCAACGTCTTCATTGGCATCTTCCAGCAGTGCCACAATGGCCCCGACATGTGGCGTTGCATGCTCCCCCAGCCTCCCCAGTGCATCCACTGCTGCCCTTTTCACGCGTGCATCGACATGTTCCAGCCGTGCCGCGATGGCCCCGGCATATGGTGCTGCACGTTCCTCCAGCCCCCCCAGTGCCTCCAATGCTGCTTGGATCACACGACCACAATTTGGGTTGGCAAGGGCTCTGATGGCGGCAGCCCCAGGCCCTGCTTCTTGCCGCCATCGTCGCGACACACAGCAGACAGCGGCTATGGCACCGCGGCCCAGCCCCATGTTCCAGATTTTCGCCATCAGCTCTGCAGAGAGGCCGTCGATGTGGTCCATTGATAATTGTTCTTAGGCAACTTCTAGGCAGCTTCCTCTGCCCGCCCAACACGCCCGGGGTTACCACAATCATATTCCAGAATGAATGACGCTCAAATGAAAAACGTCATAGCCGACAACAAAACCAACTGCTTATGGAAAGGGGGTTGTTGGGGGGTAGGGGGGTTGCCACTTACTAAATTGGAAAGGCTTGGTTTCTCTCCTAAGAGCAGGCAAGACATCCAGAAGTCGTCCACAAAACAGATCGACGTGTGGTGAGCAAGATGTATGGGAGGACACAGATCGAGTTGAGACACGATGCAACTATGCACTGAAACATGCTACTCCCACCCGGCCCAGGGTACCTCTGTCCTTTTGTGATGAGCGCTGAATGACCTCTCCATTGGCACGGAGAGAGCAAAGCCTTAGCACCTAGAAGTTCGTTGTTTAACGAAAGATACTCGAAACTCTGCACTTTGGCAATCAACGATCATTGTTAACATAAACATGGTTAATGACTGCCGATGAAAAATGGTATGGTTAAAATGGAGCCTGCGGGATTCTAGGGGTTTCTGTGCCAGTAGATCGATCACAGTTTCCTGAGCCGACATTTCACAAGTATCAGCTGACTTAGATCTGAAGGCTTTACACTCAACTGCATTTACACTTCTTTGTGCGGCGCAATACAAAAATTACCCACATCTTTTGCTACTGTGGAAGTGGCAAATCCTTGTGAGTCTACTTAGAGGATGGCTAACGACACAGGAAGTTCTGAGGGACACCGTGAGGGGCCTCAGTCTGCCGACGCGGGAGCCGAATTTCTAGGAGGCTCTGTGGCTTCAGCAGACGGCGATGCTCAACACCTGGATGCAGCGGATGAAGGACCTCAACACGCAGGTTGAGGCGGCTGAGGAGGCAACTGCAAAGGTGACCTCCCAGAGTGGCGACACTGCTCGGAGCGGGGCCAGCTACCGAATGTGCCCCAGGTCGCCGGGAATTCTTTCCCGATGCGACTCGCAAACTTGGCGACAGACATGCCACAAATGTTCCATCTCTACGGACAAGACCTGCGAAGCCCTCTCGACGTGCACACACTCTTCGATACATTACGATTGGTGCTCGTGCTGGCGTTATTGTACCTGCACAATGCAATCGTGTACGCCGAGCGCACAATGGACTGGCTTGAGGAACCAACCTGGAGGAGAACTCTAGGTGAGCGGAGCTACACTGCGCACAACACAAGAGGGCGATTTCGCTCTTCTGAGCAAAACGGATACACTATGATCCAGCTCAGAGGTAGCATGGAATCGGACGCGGCTGTGCACGGAGGCACTGAGGCGCTGCGCGCCAAGCTCACGTTTATCAAACAGAAAGTCTACGCTGGGACAGACGGGCTCGTGACCGACTGGTCCTGACTAAGTGGTTGAAGGAATTTGAGGCACAAAAGGCAAAGGCAGTCATGACCACGCACACCAAGGCCAGCGTCAAAGTTTCGACTTTTTGTGACTGTCATGGAGTATAAGGCAAACGTAGCGGTGCGGGCAAAGGCTACGGCTGGCAAGAATGGTAAGGGCGGCAGGGATTGGGTGTCCCTGGCCCACACCTAATTATTCGGTCAGAAGAGCGCGCGCTGGGCATCCTCCGCCCCTTGGGGTGTCCAACGAAAGGAGCCCACCATGCTAGGAAGGGTGCGGAGCAAAAGGGGGGCATGGCACGCAGCTGGTGCGACCGGCAAGGTACTGCAGTGGATCCGCAGAGTCGCCAAGGATGAGATGGATCTGCACCTTTGGACCACAGGGTGTAAATATCGGACGCCATTATGCTACGGCTGGAGGAATGCGCATGGAGACAAGTTGCCGTCTCAAAACGGGCGTGCGGGTGGGAGCAAAATGTCGATGGCATGTCTCTTAAGTGTTGCTGGTGCCAATGCAGGGTGACAACACCCTGACCAATTGGTGAGTGGTGATGGACTTTTGGTGGCTCAACTACCATCGTGTAACGTCATGCTAAAAAATGGAGATGCTCAAGGAGCTGCGGAAACTGGCCAAGCCGAACGGTTCGTGCTTCAGTTTCAATCTCCAAAACGGATACCACCGCGAGGGGATCGACAATGATGACCAAGAGTATATGCAGTTCGACGTGCGAGGGTAGTTATTCTAGTGCAGCGCCCTCCCCTTTGGGTGGTACGTCTCCCCTCGCATGTTTGTTAAGGTGATGAAAGTGCTCGTGGAGTGCTCATGCTCGCCAAGGTCCGCAGCGGATCGATGGGAGGTCCGCGAGATTCAGAGCGGCAGCGAGGTGCGCCGGCACTGTGCAGTTGTCAAACGCGCTGGCGGATGCGGCCTCCCCTCGCATCAGCAGGGCACGAGGGTGCTCCCATAAACGGACTTCCTCGTGCTGGTGAGCGGCAAGGCGACCTGGCGCAGCGATCAGGCGCAACCAGAAGAAGGGACACTGGGAGCCAACCCAGCTGGTGGAGCATCTGGGATTGGAGATGGACCTGCAGGAGGCATACTTCCGCGTCATACCAGCCAGGTGCCAAAGATATCCATCAACATGCCAAGTCACTTCTCAGCGAGGCGTCGCAGCAACGGCGCTAGCTACCGTCTCAGAGGTTAGCAGCGTTTGCGGAACTCTACCAGTCAGCGTATCTGGTGGTGCCTCTGGAGAGATTGTGTCTCAGGGAGATAAAATTTGTGATCTCCACTAGGTGCGGTCCGGTCCGGGCGCGAAAGCGAAGCTCACACGTTCGACGGTTGCTTCTCAATGATGCTATTTTCTGACAGCACAAGACATACACTTGTACTGACTCCATTCTTCATCTCTACAGGGTTCAAGAAGGCTCAGGAAATATCGAAGCTGCGGGCAGCGACCATGGATATTAATGACAGTGATGATTAGTACGACATGGTGGACGCGCTGTTTGAGCAACACGTGGCTGAAGGGATACTCACTACCCTGATGGGTTACCAACACCTGTCATGAAGTGGATTTGGGACGAGTATGGTATGGATCCAAAAGGGGAGTACAACATGACACTGCAAGCGCATGATGGGAACCGGCATAATAAACTCCGCCATGGGGAGAAGGCACCATTTTGGGTCAGCGTCGGCTTCTGGACCAGGGGGGATTGCATAGCGCCAATTGACCCCAAAATCATTCACCAGTGTGAAGATTGTAAAATATCTGGACACACGACACTAGATCTTCCACAGAGCTGGGTAAAACACGGATCTGCTTCGGGTTACATGGACCTGGAAGGCTTCAAGAAAACGTTACGCCACTTCAGAAATAACTGTGGCAGCATTCGACCTCAATATCTGTTTATGGACGGACACTTCTCTCACTGGGCAGATCCAGATTTGCTCGACGAGATGCGGCATAATCATATCTATATCACTTTTTTCGTAGTCACACCAGCACCAGCACACAACCTCAAGACAATGGGCCCATCGGATGTGTGAAGGGTTGTAACAACCACTTCCTCGATGACTTTCGTACTACCCATCCAGGCGTCCCCATCTCACCACCTTTCCTAAACGGCGTTCTGGATAATGGGTGGAGGCGGTTCAAGGTGCACGGAGGGCCATCTATACAGAAGGGTATGACAGTCACCGGGGTAGAACCTTGGGACAGACGTTCCAAAAATCACCAGCAGCAGCTAGTTTACTCGGCCTGTAAAACCCCCCACAGACAGTATTCAGTACGCGGAGGCGAAAGGCTTTGGAGATATCAGCTGGCTCAGGCCCCAGACAACTAATGACAAATATACGCTGCTCCGGGCAAAAGGTCCCGCCAGCGACAACTCCCTGCTCCTCCGGTCGCAGGCGCACAAATATTTGCAGACAAGCTTCAACAAACCCGCGGCAGAGCTCGAAGCTGTGCTCCAAAAGCATAAGCAGTTCAAGGCAGTGAAGGTGTCCTCAAGTGCAGATGCCGGCCTTCCTAGCACAGCAAAAGGTTGCATCGTTGATAAGCTGGTGATTGACAAGCTGCGCGCGCATGTAGAGGAACAAGCAGCGCAAGTGCAGAAGAAGAAGCAGAACGAGGAGAGCCGGAGCCGCAAAGACAAGCAGAAAACGGTGGATGAGTACTTGGCGCACAATAAGAAGATCTCAGCACTGAAAGAGGCCGCCGACGGCGGAACGCTCGTGGATGCTATCAAGAAGATGACAGTGCCGAATCTCAAGTGATGCCTTGGCCACACACAGCGCAACACAAAAGGCAAGAAGTCGCAGCTACTTACCAGATGGCTCGCAGAACTCAAGACGCATGAGAACTTTGCTCTCGTCTGGACCTCGAGGGAATATTGTTGGCTCTGGACCCCGGATGAAGATTCCAAGTCGCAAGTGGTATCTCTTTCTCTATCGTATGACTATCGTATGTCACACATGATGACACGAATGTTTTCTTGTTTTATAGATAAAAATGTTTTCGTCACTGAAACGTGAAAGACGATGTGTCGTGTCTCAGGGCTCTCGACAGCGACAGCGACATCACATGTCGACCTGTTGTGGGCTTCCACATGGGAGTCAGGTGCCATGCCAGCCGTGCCACGCCATACATGCCATGCCACCTGGCAAAACCCTAAAAGACGAGAACGACTAGTTCTGTGCTCGCGCTGGTCCCCTGGTATCAGGGGGACTGATATTACATGTGTGTGAGTAAGTGTGTGTGTGTGTTTGAATGAGTGTGAGAGAGTACACAAACTTTCACCAGTCTCCACAATAAAATCCAATGCTCAAACAGCAGTTCACCTGTCAAGGGAGCTTGGGGCCAAGCGTGCGAGTAGCAGCCGTGTACCTGAACAAACCGTTTCGCACTCGAGCTCCCATCCATCGTGAAAGTTCAAGACTGCCAGCTTCAAAGCTGAGTTTTCCCACCCGTGCCAAGCCTACGTCCACGGTGTGTGCTGCAGCAAAAGGAAGCTCGCAAATCAAATCTTCGACTCACTCCACGAAAACAGGTGCAGGCGACGCTTAACCTGTGATGTGTCACCTGAAACGGCACTTCAACCGCCCTATAGCTCTTGAACTAGCTGGGAAGTCTTGACCGTCCGTGAGTGCCTCAAGCAGATGTGTATATTATGAATTACACGCACATAGAAAAGAATGAAATTTGTGTAGGGTAGCAAAGCACGACTGGTGGTGTGTCGCAGCTATCTCATGCTCTCGGTTCAGAAAAACGTTGTGTTGACATCATGTTCTGCCACGTAGGGGCAACAGAACCCACGGAATTGCGAGTCCTACACCCTCAGATCGAGGCACGCGTCACTGGGAAACTGAAGTAAGTGCGTCAACTAGTACTGGAATCTTCCCGGCCCTCGATACAACTACGTTGCTACTTCTCCTGTGTGTTCGACACAGGTGTAAGTTGCGTATTTCGCGACTAATCCCGACAGTGCCTGAAGGAGGAACGAACGGGTTTTTCTGTGAAACAGGGTATCTCCGCTGCATAGCGTTCATTTCGAGGTGTGCTGCACCAACGTCAATCTTCATAAAATATTGAGAACGATGTGTTAAGTTTCTTTCACAACTTTCATAGCTTTCTTACTCTCTGTGATGACTATCATCGTGCTAAACGCTGCATTTGCAAGTGAGACGCGCTGGTATGAGACTTGCGAAAATAATATATGCTAAAAGAATATGTGCAACTGTGACTACGACAGTTCGTCTTGCGCTGTACTGAACGAATGTTTGGAAACAAAGGTGTATGGAAATCCAGCAGGCATCCCAGTAATCGTGGTGCACGGTGGCCCCGGGGCAGGCTGCTTCAAAAATCATGCGTGCGTTTCCTTTATGTAACACTATAATCACCTTTTCGCTCTGATAATGTGAGTTAGTAGTAAGCTCGTTCAAATACGGTTTGAACGGAATCAAGAAGATAAGCTATACTGCGAGGCCTAAGAAGAATTCTTCGCAGTCGGAAACACAATGCCCGCTGTATATCATAAGCTCCCACTTTCTCGCAAGCGAACAGTAAATCTACTGGCACTGCTGTATATGTGACCGCTGCAATATGTATAGCATGCTAGGTGCAAATAACATGTCCTCGCCACGCAGCTTGAGGAGGATGCCATCCCTATAAATGGCTGACGGGCACTCCGTACCCGTCCACATCTTCTCAGTTGCATATTGACCTTTTTCTCAGTCCCATTCCGAATAATATTATGCTGCCTGAACGACTTCCGTGTCTGTTTTGAATTTGAGAAATAGGTTTGTCTACCCACATTTCTAGTTTATTAGATATTTTCGTCAGTCAACTGAAGCCCGCCTGCAAGTTTAGCATTTTCTTGGCCAGAAGTCAAAGGGACTGAGAAATATCTGCAAGGATTTTCGTCTCGCAGGCGATTTTTCGACCCGACTCAGTATCGCATTATTTTGCTAGATCAGCGTGGGTAAGCCCCGCAAAATTAAAGCCAGACTCCTGTGAAGACTGCCCAAAACGACGTCTATTGTCCTTAGATAGCTGTTTCCGGAACTTAAGTCAGATTAGGTTTTGATGTCGGGTGATCGCTTCACAGCAAAGGGCAACTGACAGCCCACCAAGAGCCTTTTTGTGCAAAATGTGTAGTACCGTGGGAGACGATTGTGTCACAGAGAGGGTGGATGTGCGTGAAACACTCAAGGTGTGGAAGATCGACACCGCTGGGATGCCTGGAGGAGAACACGACGCAAGCTTTGGTGGAGGACATGGAGCAAATCAGGGAGCACCTCGAGGTCGATCGCTGGGTTCTGTTTGGAGGTACATCCTCGCGCCCCAACACCCTGCCCGAACTTTGAAAAGCTCATATAGAAATGCACACGTGGCGAAAGGATTGATGAAATTACAGCTATTTAGCTGCTGGAGTGTTGTTGCCTGCCTATCCACAGTATTACGACTTTATCCTCAAGTGGGCATCTCAGGTAAACGTGTTTCGTCTGAAATGTGCTGACCAGCATCACAGTATGAACCCCCCACCACAGCCTCGCAAACGGAGGCCTCTCACATGTGCTGACCACGGCTATTGCCCTCCTCAGGCTCTTGGGGAGTGGCACTCTCTCTTGTATATGCCCAAACACACCCCGACCGAGTCCGCGGCATCATCCTGCGGGGAATATGTTTGATGCGCCCGCAGGAGATTGGATGGGTGTATCGCCCGGTGCGCAGCTTTCTTCCAGTCTTTGCATAGATGCTTAGGTTTTTACCGGTTGGCTCGAAAAGTAATGTTGGATCAAGCTGCGCACCCTAGCAGGGATGAAAAGCTTTAGGTGCATACTGGCGCAAGCTGGAAATTGCATGGCTGTGTGGAGGCTGCATCTCGTGGCACATACAAACGCATGACCTACAGCATCATCAATCCAAAAGTCCTGCAACGTGCCGCCACGCGTCCCGACTGCAGCCCGAGCTGTCGAGCGCCTTGGCTGTCTGTGCTCAGTGCCTGCCAAGCACATGCCAGTGGGCGATCCAATTACTGAGATACAACGGGCTTGCACATGTGCAATTGCGAGGGCTGTGTGTGCTTTACATCCCGGCATACTTCATGCCACCTCAGCATGCACTTGCACAAGGCAGATAAATTCTGGGCGGTCAACAGAGAAGCTCGTGGTCCTCTTTTGCATGGAGGAAGTGGGGTAGATACATCTGGCTAGCAGATGAGATGACGGGGCACTGTTGTGAGGAGGTGGGCATGGGATGGGTGACTACCTTGCGGTGGATTAATTGGCTCTCTGAAATGAGGGAGAGGGGGCATGGGGATGTGCCTGCCCCAAGTCATTGGTGGCCTACTGTGATGAGGTGCAAGGGGTAGATGCCTCTGCCGGGGTGGATTAGTCCGTAGCCTACTGGGCAGGGAGCACTACAGTAACCGCCCTAGTTCCATTTATCTCCTCTACATCAGCATGGAGACAGCCAATAGTTGCTGCAGAGTGTGTTGTGTTGCCGGGAATAAAAGCCACCAGACAAAGTTAGCTCCCAAAGTCCCGAAGCCTGCCGGCTAGCTCCCGAAGCCTGCCGGCTAGCTCCTGAAGCATGCCAGCTAGCTCCCGAAGCCTGCCAGCTAGCTCCCGAAGCCTGCCGGCTAGCTCCCGAAGCCTGCCGGCTAGCTCCCGAAGCCTGCCGGCTAGCTCCTGAAGCATGCCAGCTAGCTCCCGAAGCCTGCCGGCTAGCTCCCGAAGCATGCCAGCTAGCAGGCTTGTGTCGCATCCGTGCATGGCGAGGGGCTGGCCAGCGTGAATGCACTAATGCCCCCCCAGCAGGCTCGTGGCGCATCCGTGCATGGCGAGGGGCTGGCCAGCGTGGATGCACTAATGCCCCCCCCAACCAGCAGGCTTGTGTCGCATCCGTGCATGGCGAGGGGCTGGCCAGCGTGAATGCACTAATGCCCCCAGCAGGCTCGTGGCGCATCCGTGCATGGCGAGGGGCTGGCCAGCGTGGATGCACTAATGCCTCCCCAGCAGGCTCGTGGCGCATCCGTGCATGGCGAGGGGCTGGCCAGCGTGGATGCACTAATGCCCCCCCAGCAGGCTCGTGGCGCATCCGTGCATGGCGAGGGCTGGCCAGCGTGGATGCACTAATGCCCCCCCCCAGCAGGCTCGTGGCGCATCCGTGCATGGCGAGGGGCTGGCCAGCGTGGATGCACTAATGCCTCCCCTCAGCAGGCTTGTGGCGCATCCGTGCATGGCGAGGGGCTGGCCAGCATGGATGCACTAATGCCCCCACCCAGCAGGCTCGTGGCGCATCCGTGCATGGCGAGGGGCTGGCCAGCTTGGATGCACTAATGCCCCCCCCCAGCAGGTTTGTGGCGCATCCGTTGCATGGCGAGGGCTGGCCAGCTTGGATGCACTAATGCCCCCAGCAGGCTCGTGGCGCATCCGTGCATGGCGAGGGGCTGGCCAGCGTGGATGCACTAATGCCCCCAGGCTCGTGGCGCATCCGTGCATGGCGAGGGGCTGGCCAGCGTGGATGCCTAATGCCCCCCTCAGCAGGCTTGTGGCGCATCCGTGCATGGCGAGGGCTGGCCAGCGTGGATGCACTAATGCCCCCAGCAGGCTTGTGGCGCATCCGTGCATGGCGAGGGGCTGGCCAGCGTGGATGCACTAATGCCCCCCTCAGCAGGCTTGTGGCGCATCCGTGCATGGCGAGGCTGGCCAGCGTGGATGCACTAATGCCCCCCCCCAGCAGGCTCGTGGCGCATCCGTGCATGGCGAGGGGCTGGCCAGCGTGGATGCACTAATGCCCCCACCCAGCAGGCTCGTGGCGCGTCCGTGCATGGCGAGGGGCTGGCCAGCGTGGATGCAAAAGCGTTGCGTTATCCGTGTTTGACCTGCAGAGCAGTTCTCTGTCCGCAGGGTGCGGGATGCCCTTCTTTAGGGGCCGCTGACAGACTACGCAGAGCAGTGTTTCGCCGCGTGCTGAGGCGTGAACCGAGTGCAGGGAGGCGCGAGCAAACTGGTGCCGGCAGCCTTCAAAGCGTATCTCCAGGTAATTTGTGAGCATGGCGGCACATTGTGCTCAAGGGGGAAGGTTGCTATAGGTTGGCGCCTCCGTGGGGCTCAGCACAGAGGTCTCTGATGTGTGTGTGTCCCATCGCAATTGTTGGGCGATGATCGGTCACATCGTATCATCTTTCCATGCTACTTTGTTTATGGGTTGGGAATATGTATGAGTTGGTGGTATCTTGTCAAGGCCCCACCCTGCTCCTGATTTGCTTCTCACATCCACTGGGTTGATGGTCGGCTGGCTTTTGTCGGCTGATCTCACGCCATCCAGTGTGTGTCGCCATCGCATCTCTCCGGGCAACGCGCTGTGCTGGCAAATTAACCGAGCAACGAACCAGAGCTGTGTGAGCTAAGGGGAAGGTTGCAGGAGCAACATCAATCTAGCATAGAGGTTTGCTGGTAGATGACGCATGTGGAAAGTTTGTGATTTGAGCTCTTGGTTAACTACCCTGAATGTGTGAATTCCTTGAAAATTCATAGAGAATGCTGTGGGTTGCGCCTGAGGCTTAGTGATCCAGACGTGAGTGCGTGATTGTGGCTGCTGGGACGCAGGCCGTAGGCCATGCTGGTGAGGGGGATGACAGGGATGTCATTGAACTATACCACGAGCAGTTGACCTCTCCTGATTCAGCGACACGATCTCGAGCAGCAGGAAGCTGGCACTCTCTTGGCGGCGCAGTGAGAGCCTCCTCCTTACTGCCCTTCTCCCTCTCTGTCGCCGCTCTTCACCCCGTCCCTTCATCCTCCTTTTCGGCCTTCCCCTCTTCCCCTGCAACTCTCCTCCTCTCCTCCTCCCGTTTCCTTCCCTCGTACTCCCCTGGGCCGCAAGCAGCTCAGCTTCTAGAGAACTGCAATAGAAGGAGGCTGGACCGCCTCAGGGCGGAGGCGTCACACAGGAATTGGTTGACGCATACGTTGATAGAGCCGTGGCGTGAACGCCTCATGAGGGCGCTGCGCGGAGTGGCACGCAAGAGTTGTGGACTGTTTGAATCCGAGGGCCCTTAAGGGCCTGCGACATTGAAGTCCCAGCTCACGCACGCCTGAGTGCGCTAGCAGGATTGCACTGTTCAAAACATGATCCACACGCACTGGTGGGGAGTCCTAGAGATGACGTGCAAGCGGACAAGCCGGGCTCACGGCCATCTGCCTTCAGGCGCTCAGAGGGTGGCAATGAATCCAACCGGGCGCTTCACCCTTGACACTTGATATCAAGCGTGCCCAGCCGCCCTCACGGCTGTGTGCCAATTACGTATTCAAGCGTGCCCAGCCGCCCTCACGGCTGTGTGCCAATTACGTATTCAAGCGTGCCCAGCCGTCCTCACGGCTGTGTGCCAATTACGTATCAAGCGTGCCCAGCCGCCCTCACGGCTGTGTGCCAATTACGTATCAAGCGTGCCCAGCCGCCCTCACGGCTGTGTGCCAATTACGTATCAAGCGTGCCCAGCTGTGTGCCAATTACGTATCAAGCGTGCCCAGCCGCCCTCACGGCTGTGTGCCAATTACTGATTTGCCGTGCCCAGCCGTCCTCACGGCTGTGTGCCACCACGCATCAAGCGTGCCCAGCCGCCCCTCACGGCTGTGTGCCACCACGATCAAGCGTGCCCAGCCGCCTCCTCAGCCGCTGTGTGCCACTACATCGCGTGCCCAGCCGCCCTCACGGCTGTGTGCCACTACGCATCAAGCGTGCCTGCCTCGCCTGGCTGTGTGCCACCACGCATCAAGCGTGCCCAGCCGCCCTCACGGCTGTGTGCCAATTACGTATTCAAGCGTGCCCAGCCGCCCTCACGGCTGTGTGCCAATTACGTATTCAAGCGTGCCCAGCCGTCCTCACGGCTGTGTGCCAATTACGTATCAAGCGTGCCCAGCCGCCCTCACGGCTGTGTGCCAATTACGTATCAAGCGTGCCCAGCCGCCCTCACGGCTGTGTGCCAATTACGTATCAAGCGTGCCCAGCCGCCCTCACGGCTGTGTGCCAATTACGTATCAAGCGTGCCATTTTTTATCACAATCCCATTCCCATTGTTTCTCTTGCATGTCAGCATGGGAGCCGGCCCACGGTTCCTCCGATCTCTGACCTTGCATCTTCGCCCGACTTGAATGGCAGGTGAGCAGGCTCACATCCGCCAGCAATGTGGTGCAGTCATGGGATGGCGAGGGTTGGAGGATCCGCCCGCACGTTGAGGAGAAAGCGCCGCACTCTGCGGACCGAGCCTCGGCCTCTGGTGTGCGCGGCGAGCTTCATTGACCGGGCTTCCCGGTTTCATTTTTTTCAATTCGCTGAACCATGTGGTGTTCCCATCGAATGTAAGTTTGTCGATGAGCATTTCCCTGTCACATTACTTCCCGTCGGTGACACATTACTACCGCCCTGTGACAGAGCAAACACAGCAGAGCGCAAAGTCCAGTGAACCAAGAAATCCATCTCCTAGTGGTGCCAAAAGAGCCACGCAGGTGTGCTTCACAGTGGTGGAACCCCCCTCCCACCGTCTGTGTCTGCAGCTCGTTTCGTTTGCCGATATTTTTGGACCTGGGACTTCGCCAACTTTGATTTCTTGGGCAGTGATACATCCCCATCTGTCGGGCTCAGCACCAGCCGATTGTTGCACAACCCAGTCAGTGTTAGGATAGTTCAATGCCGATGCATAAATGTGTTCGGTATTGATGAGATCGGATGGCATTAGCAACATCCAGTCTGCTTGTATCTCCCGAAGATTGGCATCAGATTGCTGACCTGGCGCCTTCGATGAAACTGAGCAGGAGATCAAGGCAGTGCCCATGTCCACGTTCACTGCTCAGGCTCTGCTGGAGTGCCATTATTGCCTGCACGACGCCTTCCTTGCGAACACCCCCATATTGCAGGTACGGATCCTGTTGTCGAAGGGATACAAGAAGCGCCTGATTTCATACCCGCGGGTGGCCGGGCCGAACACACTGTCTGAGAGTGTCAAGCCCGATGCCGTTGTGGGGCGGTGTAGCGTGCACCGAATGCCGCCCAGATACTGAGCTACTATCATGCGCCATTGGATGTGCGACACAGAGGCTGAGCTGCTGTCATGCGTCACTCTCGACTCTGTGTATTGGATGTGTCTACAGTAGCCAAATTATTGATGGTGATAGAGTGGGTGGATGGAGTATGTCATCCAGGGAATTGACCAGATCCGGCACATACCCACAATTGCAGTCCACGGACGTCTCGATTTCATCTGCCCGGTGCGCCGCCGACCTTTCAAGGCGAGATGGCCTCTGGTGAATATTGGCGATGAAGCTGGTATTTATCTTGCCGAGCTCTCCATGAGCATCGACAGGTCTATTGAAAACCCCGTCCATACCAATGGCCGTACCTCTATTGTGCGGATCGCCGTGAAATTCCTCTATAGCTGTTTCCGCTCACACAAGGTATGGTCAACCGGCAATTTAGCTGGAACATTTTCTTTTCAATCAGTCAATGCCAGGGCTAGAGTGTCGAACCAGAATCCTTGGTTGTCTGTCAGCGGTGCCTGGCACGCCAACGAGTCCAGCTGAAAGAAGCTCTCTCACCCCAAGGTAGCTAAGCTTAGAAAGTCCGGCTTCTTCTTCTTCTCCATGAATCCCCCCAAAGAAACAAAAAAAACATGTTATGATTCGACCGAGGTGAGTCTCCTAAGCTACATTCTCAAGTCACCAATCAGCTTACTTGTGGCAGATCTCTGCTGCCCAAGTATCTGTCCACCACATCTGAATTCCGATCCCCTAGGAATGGCCGCTGTGTCTCGGCATTTGCTGATCAATACACAGTGTAGTGCCACCCCTCCAGAATCAGCGCCTGGAGCTCAGTATTACTTCAGCCGCAAGTACAAACGCACACGATTTGCTTGAGCAAGTGATGGCACATATATTGCATATGCACAAGTACCCTTCACTGTGCTCAGAGGCGGGCTCTGTTGATAGCACTACAAGCTACCAGCAGATGAAATATCTCGTCATGATAGATGAGGTATTGTTCCCCGCCAGCAAGCATAACATCGTGCGTGGATGAAGTCGGACGACTCGTCCCACAAATTCCGTGTCAAAGGTCGTGTGCAACACGAAGATTTCGGGAAGGTTTTTAGATGGAGAGCGAGGGCCAAATGACTGACACCGCCCGTGTAGACTGCAACGTATGTTGGGTCAATCCTGTCCATACTGGGTTGGCCATACGCTTTGGAGGAGGTATTTTATATTGCCATTTTTCTGGGGTGCCCATGGTAAGTAGGGGAAACCTTGGTGGAGCATGCACTGCAGCTGGGTTTCCCCTCTGATTTAGTTGCATTTGGCTTCACTAGGATTGAGCGCCGGCATGGCAGATTTCCATGATGGACCTGCACTGCAAGGCTGGATGAGCTCCCATCAACCCCACACCTTTATTTCTCGCTCACTAGGACATGTGGGTTTGGTGTCTTGTCAACGCCCCACCCTGTTTCTGAATGCTTTTCCCATAGAGATGGTGGTGGACTCGCTTTTGTTGGCGGACCTCGTGCTGCTCAGTGGCATATCCTTGGACCGACTCCTTTGGCATCACATAACCAGAAAGGATCGGCTGCACTTAGTACCCTCACTAGGGCACAAAGGATTCGGCACACACTTAGGGACACTTATCTGGATTCTCCGGAGCTCACTAGTGAAGAATGGGACCCCCTCAGCCTTACTGAGCCACCTGAGCCCCTCTGCATCTGCACCGCCAGCGCGCTGCCGCCGTGTCTCTGGAGCCGGTTCACCTCTGCCTCCCGAACTGCTCGAGCCATCTCTACACCACCAAGCCTACGCTCGAAATCACCCCTCTGCCCTCTACCTGCCCTAGAGCCTGGTCTCAAGAGAGCTTGCCCACCCACGACACGGCCGGAATCCCCAAGGGCTGTCCCAAGGGGCTGAGATTGATGAACTGGATTGCCCCCATCTGAACTTGCGCACCCGCCACCGATCTGCGCCTGCAACCCTCTACCCCCAGCGCCGACTCTATGGGACTGAAGCCCTCGCACTGAATGTCTCACTCAGTGTGTTGTGTGTGCTTATCCTTGGACCGATCAGTGTGGGTGGGTGGGTGGGTGGGTGGGTGGGTGGGTGGGTGAGGATTTTGTAGGCATGCACCATCTGGGAGCTGCATGAAGCATGGCCTGAGGTAAGAAACAATGTTCCATTTATACCAGCAATAATCTGCAAACTTGCTTTGTGCTTGAGCATGTAAAAGTAGTTTGAAAGCTTTCATGAACGATTCAAGAACAAATTTTGGCATTTATCCAAATTTGAGAAAGTGAATGGCGGCAGCTCAAACAAAATTGATGTCGCTCATCTCGCATATGTAGTCATGACTTCACTTTACTGGTTAAGCTCAGTGTGTTGGAAAATGCTTGTAAAGGGACAATTGTGTAGAAGGTCCTAGAGATTGAAAAAAACAAGAAACTGTGGGCGTTTCTGCATCTCGTTGAGAGGATGTCCAATTCAGAGTTCTTTCGTGATTTTCAGTGAGTTGTTTAACGCGATTGGGATGAATGCTGGACGAAACCTGCAGGCAGAAGTACATGTCGTTGGAGGAGCTGGCCATTCCATGTATGATAGCCTTATCACCCATGAGCTCATCAATGCCACCGAGCGAATGAAAACCAAAGCTACATGATTTC
>LGRX02032584.1:0-25810 GCA_001247695.2 Cymbomonas tetramitiformis | reverse complement strand
TGGAAAGTGGTGCAACTGCCGTTAGGAAACATACACGCTTGTGTACAGTCTTTATTTTATATTTGCAAGTTCACATTAGATACTTACACTGATGTATTATTCTGCTAGCTACACCAACACTTACCCTTATTTATGTGCTCCTAGACATCCTAGACAATTATTTGGTGTATATAGATTAAATTTGTATGATGATATAGATTTGTGTATCATATGCTAGTACCCATCTCAGTTGCAACTTGTTTTCTGGGAATTTAAGCATCCGAATATGCACATCCATAAACGTGTACCGTGCATGCTGACCTAAATTGCACATGGATGTGCCCACATTTGCATACGGGAATCGGCGACTAAGTGATCCCGCATGTGCGAGATATACGAAGCTGATTGGACCAAAAGTACACTACTCTTGCACGACCCGCGGTCCACTCACGACCAGGTACAAAAGCTCTTGCCCGACCCTTGAAGATTCATTTCCCCCTGTTTCTTCTAACATACGCACCTTCAACCATACCTTCAAACATCTGCTACTTACCTTGAAAGCATTGCCATCTGCAGGTATTATAGCTCCACATTTATCCTCACAATTTATATTTTCGACTTTTGCTATGGGCGACGCTCGCTTCAACTGCTAATCACCTTGCAAGCATTGTTATCTACAGGTATAAAATCCTGCAATATCGTGGCCACGTTATGCCTTCAATTCTACGATTCGGAGTTTATGGGACACGCGATCGCGATGAAGCCACTGCAGACGCTATCAATACACATGGAATGGTCCACATGCGATGTCCTCAATGCAATGTAGACAGCTGGATGATATGTAAGTTCTTAAACATCCCCTACGAGGACAGACATGTCCGACAGGACTTAGGGATCGTTTGGTGGCGCTACACCTGGAGAATTCGGAAATACATGTTTTTTGACCTTCAAGAACCGGAACTTTATCCCGACCAGAGCCCAATAGGGAACGAATGGGTTACCCCAAGGACACTGGTCATTCCAATCGACGTCACTTGGGCGCTTATTATTCCGCGGCATCAACGAGAAGAGGAAATCGACCTATATTGCGTGCGATGCAATTGCCTTGACCAATAAAGCTCTGCCATTTATGTTTTCCGATAGAGCGTCAACATTGCCGTCAACGTTACCTCGCTATCGAGGGAAATAAAACCTACAAGTACCGCAAATAATTGTGGATTGAAGATATAGATTCCAATGTATCAGCAATATAGTAGCCTTAGCACGGTGAAATGATCGAAATCTCTTGCCTAGAAGACATCATAGACAAATATTTGGTGTATTTTGAATAAATTTGTATGATGGTATAGATTTGTGTATCATATGCTAGTACCCATCTCAGTTGCAACTTATTTTACGGGAATTGAAGCACCTATATACGCACATTCATAAACGTGTACCGTGCATGTTGGCCTAAATTGCACATGGATGTACCCATATTTGCATACTTGTAAATGATATGCACGCATATGAACAAAAATGCAACAAAAAAATCTACCGGGACTCGCCGAGTACGAAAGTATCATGCACAAATAAATAATTCCAGTAATATTTTGTAATAAAAATTGCGGGACGACTTACGTGTCGCTTACGTGTCGCTTACGTGGCGCTTTTCAGATGACGTGGCAATAACTTTTAGACGACGAAAATTGTGTCAAAATGAAGGTTTTTAGACGACGATCGAGATTCATTTATTCCCAATAGTCTGTTTTATGAAGAAATCATAGATGCATATTTCTCCGGCTCTATCATATTATATGAAGGGCACTGACATAGAAGAACGATGGTTTTTCAAATGTGAATAAGCTATATTGTAAGCTTACGACCATCACTTTGACGTCAACAGCCTAAGATGCTGATTGTCGAAATTCAAGAGTTGAAGGATTCGTTGAATCAACCTTGGTAACATGTGTTTTGATTGATGAATTGTTGATCCATGGTTTCTCCCCAAATCTAGAGAAGCTGGCACACAAGTTGTTGCCAATGTCTTAAGGAAAGCATCTGAGCAAAGGATTGCCAGTTGTGCCATCAGGCATCGAATTCCATAACAGCAAAGCCGAGTGAGTGAGATCCGCCACTCTAGCTATTTGCCCGTCATTCCTTCCAGGTTCATGACAAGAGACAATTCATCAAAGTCATACACCAATGCATAAGTCACATGCATGGTTGCACAGTTTGTATCCGAATGCCATCCCATCGAGGTTAAGCATCTAGACAGCAACTCTGGCCAATCAAAAGCCTTCCTGTCTTCGGATATCTTGAGCATTCTCATTTCCAGCTCCATTATTATGGACTAGGAAGCATCATGACTGTGCCTCGCCAGGACGCTGATCCTCAAAGCCGCACACTTGAGGCGAGCCTTACGAGATAGTGACCTTTGGCCTGTGGGGCGTCAACCCTTATCAAATCCTGAACACTTGTTAACACCTGGATAAATTTATCATGAAGCAACTTAAGTGGGATTATAAGTTCCACATAATCATATTGTCTACGTATGCTGAAGGCATAACTGCCGCATATAGTCACAATAGGTCGCAGCTTCTATAACATTGTGGCTTCTGAGTCAAAAGCTGATAGCCGATGACTTTTGCCAATAATTGCCGACCAAATAATAATCAGGCCGTGGAAACATGTACCTAAGGGTTTTCGTCGATCGGTCGTATATATATCAGGGCTGCATCCCAAGAACTGCAGGGCTGCATCCCAAGAACCGCAGGGCTGCATCCCAAAAACTGCAGGGCTGCATCCCGAGAACTGCAGGGTTACATCCCTAACATTTTTACCCTGCATCAAATTGATATGACAGGAGCGGGAATTGATCCTTCCTTGCTGAGGTGTAGTGAGCCTTGTATAAATCATACCCTTACACAGATACGCATATGCGGGTACCAATATCTGTGAAAAACTGCTAATGCTACCTTTGCCAAGACCGTGGTTTGTCATCGGATTCTATGGCCAATCATCCGAAGCTACCGGAGACATCGACTGAGGTAGACGGAGTTGTGATCCTGAGTTATGCCTGACACACATAACTAAAACAAATTTCACATTAGTACGTGGCGAATCCACTCTTAATCATCGCGACAGATGTTCGTCAAAGCGTGCGTACTGGACAAAAAAATTGAGGAGTTGAGCAGACCGGTTAAGGATTATAAGTCCAATTCCGTTAAGCAGGGCCACTCCGTTTGCATTAAAACAAGCCCCCGGTGAAATAACTCCGGAAACATCGGGCTCCCCGAACCACCTGTGAACCTCCAAAGTAGCTTCAGGAGGGGAGGAAGGGTTGGGTGCACTATATATAATAACTGTGGAAACATGTACCGGTTTGTCGATCAGTTATATATATCAGGCCGAGAATCGTTCGATTATAAATTGTTAAATCGTGGGATCATCGTTCGCAAAGGCGTCGACGGCTAGCGCAAATAATCCGTAACGTAAACCTCGGATACCTTGAATCGTCACTCTGAATCACGATACGCTTTAAGCGTCAATCTGAATCACGATACGCAATTCATGGAACCTTGAATCGTCACTCTGCAATACGATACGCAATTCATGGGGGCTACATCCTAAGAACTGTAAGGCTAAATGCCTAAGGTGAGGGACTAAAGTGGACTCAGTTCCCCCCAATATCCTAAAAACACCATGAGGGACGCCTCAAATCGGTGTAAGAAGACTGGTACCAACAGAAGCAACAACAACAAAGACATCAAAGACATATACAAAGGTATGCCCGTTGTGAGGTCACAACTCTTTTAAGAGGGGAGATCTGTCAGGGTTATGACCGATGACACATGTGTCATACATTTCATACATGTCATGCGTGTCATACCTGTCAGACATGTCATACCATGTCATGCCATGTCGAGTCATGTCATATATTATAATGACAGACAATCGTCAGTACGGTCGACTATGACTGTACATGTTATCGAGATGATAAGTCACATCATCTGTCATTATTCAAGGTAAGACTTGAATGACACATGTCATCGAGAGGCCGTATGTCGGACTCGAGAATGACGAAGCAAGATGCTATCTTGAAGTACCGAACGGTTCGGAGAAGAAATCATCTTCGCTTCTAGCATGTTCTGGACAAGCATGCGAGTATCATATGGCGAACGCATTATTCGTTCAGCCGATACTAGTCGTTCAACCAATGCCTCGGGTTCACAACCCAATAGCGGTACCATCTATGAGATGGGAGGCATTCGGTATAGATGAGGTAGCGTTGTGCTACAGCAGTATCTTCGGACGAAGTCTGCACTCATCACCCGCTCTTAAGCTGCACGCGTGTTACTGTTCAATAACACCTGTGCTATCTTATTATATCATATATATCTTAAGGTTCGCTTGTGCGTCCTTATCAGACTGACTCAAATGTGACATTTGAATATCTGCACCTACAACAGATCAGACTTGGGAGAATTGGTGGGAAACCATTTAGGATTCGATCAGTCGGACATAACTGGAGGGAATCGAGGAGGACCTCAGTTGTACAGTCACATCAGCAGATCTGTGAGTATTCAAATGAGAGACTAAACGAAAATCCCGTGGACATCCAAAAAATCACGTAGGGTACGCTGCAGCGATAAACACAATCACTCCGTAACGACGCGTGCCTCAACCGCGAGTCCTCATAGCGCAACCATCAAATGGCGCCCCCAACGCCCCACCAAGCGGAGGCGTTTAGCCAATCATGCTACCAAGTAGTGGAAGGTGCCTGGCGCACCATAACCTGCGAGATATATAGCTAAGATTATATATTGGGCTACGGTCAGAATGCTTTCACTTTCGGGTTTTCAAGAGTGTAAATAAAACATAAGATAGACTCGGCTTTATGCCGGAAGCCCTAAACCTGTGACACCCGTACTGTACCGAGTACTAGTACAGATAACAGGAAGTGACACACGGTGTGTCACATCCAGCACCCCCCCATACATGGTGGGGGGGATCGGCTTCCCCGTGACATTCTCAGAACGCTGAAATTTTCAAGGCCTTTGGAACACCGTTCATTTTGGCCTCTTACGAATAGTATCAGAGCCTCCGGACTACCACAGAAAATTTTAAAAAATCGATAAACCGGGAGAAAATCGCCGCGTCCGGAGGCTCTGACTTGTGAGAGAGGAGTTAGGCGGTTTAGGTTCATCTGAAATCTTAATCTACGTCTTCCGGTTCGGTCTTGTTATCGCTATCGCTTTTGCTATCGCCTCATGTTATTGCACATGGAAGTGTTGAAGTCCGCCAGGCTACATATCCGAGTGTTATCATCGGTGAAGAAGATCTGAAGCGGTATTCGTGAGTGCATTTGGTGTCAAAGGAAATGACGGTTAGTTGCTACCTGAAACCTTTTAGCGTGTGCCCGGTCACGTTCCCCACTAATGTTTCAAATTTTCACGACACCGCAAAGAGTATACATGTGACCGTGTGCTGTGCTATTTGATTTGGGCTGAAGGATCCAAACGAGATTCTGAGCACAACTGACTGCGCTCAGGGTTGCGAATATCCTGTCACTTACCCGGTTTCCAAGCGTGAGCTGCCATTAACCTAGCACAAGATGTTACACGCTAAAGGAGTGCGTCAAAATGTCCTTCCACGCCCGTCCCGAAACGTGATGTCTTTGAAGTCCCCCCCCCGCCAAACGTGGCACATTGTTCCGACGAAAGGTGTCTCACAGCGATGTTGCCTGCGCCCCGCACGAGTTATTTTGGCCGTACCAGTTCAGCGTGCCTTTTCTCTTTGTTGCGCAGAAGTCTTATGCGATGTTGCCGCTGCTCATGCTCATGTCCTTCACGGGGATTCTCCACGGCGCACGCCTTCCATTCAATTCCAGCGAGCTAAAGCTAAAGCTGCCTGTGGGGTGCTCCGATCCGCCGCTCGGGGTGAGCTACCAGATTAAATACTATAGCGGGATTGTTAACTGTGGCAATCTTCTCTTGGAGTCAGACATCGGCGGCACTCACCCCTGGATTCCTCCTGCAATCACTTTCCCTATGGACGACGCACCAGGCTCTCTTTACACCTTGATCTATTTCGATCCTTATGTCAACGTTCCGAAAAATGGCTCATGGCCAGACTGCGGGACCGAGTGCACGGGAACCAAAGCTCCGGCACGGCACTGGGTGGTGGGAAATATCGAGGTAGCAATGCTCAAGACCGGGAACCTGAGTGCGGCCACAACTGTCTCTGCCTTCAAGGGGCCTTCTCCGCCCTTTGGTTCCCATCCGTATGCGCAGTTTCTTTTCAAGCAGAGTGGAACCAAAAAAATTGATTTCACACGCCTCCCCTCTCCCACTGGGATTTACAACTGGGACATCCTGGGGTTCCTTTCCCAATATAGGCTGGAAGACATAGTCGCTTATAACTGGCATGTCACACAACATACTGAACCCCGGCAATAAGGGGCGGGAAAGTGTTGTCTCTCAATAATAGGCCTCACTTAGTTCGCACAAATGTCAACAAAACTCGTGCCTAACGTCGGCACTCTTGATAATTTGTGTGCATTTTATGCCGATAACTGCGCTCAATAGTTTTCTTAGCTTCTTTGCCCTTTGTTTCCACCAGGCGGTGCCATTGGCTTCCGGCTAGCTTTAGAGCGGATGGTTACTTTTCTATGATTCCAGGGTGGGTCTAGGGCATATTTTAAGGGTCGATCTAGGGCATGCTGGGCAGACTTTCGTGATAATTTCCTTTGCACCCACGTAACCATTTAGTGTAGTACAGAAATCGGTGGCAACTCGATCTATTATTACCATCAATGTTAGGCTCTAGGAACACTCAGTTTACATCGGATGCAACCCTGCGTCTTCGCACATGAATTCCTTCCGGACTTTCACTTTTGTTGCCGTTAAGTTTGAGGGTATTTGTTAATAACTGGGTGGCGATTGCCCACTGCCATCCCGCCACAGACCGTGAAGAATCGGTGGCAACTCGATATATTATTACCATCAATGTTAGGCTCTAGGAACACTCAGTTTACATCGGATGCAACCCTGCGTCTTCGCACATGAATTCCTTCCGGACTTTCACTTTTGTTGCCGTTAAGTTTGAGGGTATTTGTTAATAACTGGGTGGCGATTGCCCACTGCCATCCCGCCACAGACCGTGAAGAATCGGTGGCAACTCGATATATTATTACCATCAATGTTAGGCTCTAGGAACACTCAGTTTACATCGGATGCAACCCTGCGTCTTCGCACATGAATTCCTTCCGGACTTTCACTTTTGTTGCCGTTACGTGTGAGGGTAGTTGTTAATAACTGGGTGGCGATTGCCCACTGCCATCCCGCCACATTTCACGAATTTAATTGGCTATCACATTCGTCAGTCAGATAACTTGACACCCATGTAACCGTTATGCAAATTATCGTGGAAATATGTGACATTGCTTATGAATACACGCGAGTAGGGACGGGGAGCGGCTGTTTGCTAGGAAAGCTGTCGATCTTGCAAACAAAATGTTAGGCCAAGAGCGCAGGCCCCCGCTAGAAATAATATATTTCCGCCGAAGCTGAGTAGGTGTTAATTTTACCACAGATCCTCCGACTAGATTATCACCTTGAAATTTCGCTACGTAACTAGTACAGGGTAGTGTGCTGGAGCGTAGTCACTGTGACCATGTCACACGGCCACAGTCACTGCCATTCCTAGCTTCGTCGTCTGTACTCAGTACAACACTGGGTGACACTCAATAGTAGGGTTTTAGCCCAGAGACGGTGCGACTATCTGGAGACAATTGAAGTAAGTGAAATAAGCCGTTCTGTGAACCGACCGTATTAAGATATAGTCGGGGCTATGCATATCTATTCCGCATTGATCGATGTCCTATGCGAACTGTAATTATCGAAACTGGTATCGATCAATCATTATCGATCGATCATTATTCACGAATATTCAGATGTTGTGATTGGCCTTTATCGCATTATTCATTACTCGATCCAGCGCCCCATAATCCGAGTTGGCGTTTGTTGTTGACTTGCGCGTTGTGGATAGGAACGATCGATATTGATGGTGGACGATTATCCCAATCGTATACCTAATCCACATAAACCAACTGTGAAAATTCGGGCGTGTTGATCGCACGGTAATATACCGCAATGCATGGTATAAAAAAATGTGCTATCGCTCGCAGTAGGCTCTACAAGCACAAAAATTGATACAACACCGAAGTTCGCATCATCGATATTTGCTTCGGGGCGTGGGCCATGGGGTCTGCCACGTCAAAACATTAGGACGAGATGCAATTTTATGACCAGATTCTTTATACGGCATCTGATTTTGCCAGTCCCTACATATCGCGACCAGTTTATTTGTTCAATAAATATGAATATCACGCGACACCTCTGGGTTGGCCGGGTCTCGGGTGACTATTACTATGGAAAACCATGCACTGAATACAACTGAGTACGACTGAATCGAAATGTAAGGAATGTTAGTATACGATATTAAGTAAGTCTAGAATCCTTAATATTACTGAAAATGATCTTCATCGTTAATTTTTATTGCAATTGAAAAATACTAGTACGATATCAAGCAATTCTAAAGATCCTTTAACTTGCCTTTTTTTTTTTCTTCATAAAATTTAATGCCTTTGAAAAAAAAATTAAAATCCTGAATTTCACTCAATTCCATTTAGAGAAAAAACAAATTGCTAAGAATTTTGGAATGTATTTGAGTGGCGTATTCAGTCGTATTCAACGTTTGGTTTTCCCAAGTGCATCTGGCGCGTTTCGGACTTCCATATATCATGTGGTGGATAATTCATCTGAATACCTAAACCCGCCACATAAGAAACGTGCCATGTGAAAAGTGAAACGGAAGAATGAATTTCCCAGAAGTGTGCCGGATCGTGAAATTACAATTAATAATCATCTCGCGGCACGAGTTCGATCTCAGAAAACTGAACGTGACACAACGATTTCCTCAGAGCTCCAAACCAAATTTGCGAAAGTACAGCCAAATTTCGCAAATCTGGAAAACGGCGACATGTGATACTATGTCGGTTCTATTACGTTTTTTATGACCGAGTCAGAATTTAGTATTCCAAATAACATCTTCGAGACTCGAGATTCTCAAAGACGTTTACCCATTGCTTTCGTGCGCTTGCATTCGCAAAGTAATAAGCTTTTAGATATGCGATGCTTAAACGTTGGAAGGTTGGAGATATCCCGCACCAACGGGAAGCGCTCGGTTGATTTGTAATTTGGGTATGCGTACCCAAAATACACAACGCATCTCTGAAACTCGGAAGTTTCAAAGATGCTTGCGAGTCGCCCTCCCCGTCAGCGCATTCAGTATGAATATCACTCTAGAAGTATGCGAAAAATATTTCTGAACGTAAATATTTTTCATATGCTCCTAAACTATATGCGACTGACGCTATCCTAAGCCCGTCCCCTTGCATTCCCCCTTTGCAGCGACCGAAACGCAACACACGCCAGTTGTAACGAAAATGGGACGCCCGTGAGTACCGACGCATACCACAGCCACACGACACTGTCGGGCCACCGTCACGCAGACTATCTTTTAGGATCCGACCGATCTAACCGAGCGACAACGATAGATGAGATCGCGACGGCCGAGCGACACGAGCGGCGCGAGACGCAGACGTCGCATTATTCGTCCTCCTCGAGGAGTGCCACGTTCGTTTCGGTGCAGAAACGAAACGAAAAGGGCGATGCCAGCGATGCCATACCGAAAACGAACTGAGGCCGCAGTATGATGACATGTACCCAGCGGGGGTTGGATAGGCGCTCCCCTCGTGGGCGGTGCCACCTCCCGGCTCCCGTACCACGCCTGGCACCGCTGCCGCGCATGCGTCTCCGTCTGCATGGTCGATTGCGGGTGTGCCGCGAAGGCACAACCCGGGCCGGGATAACTGTGCCGGGGCACTAGACTAATATACTCAGAAGTTATTTTTGTGTGAACATGTAAAGGTGCAATATTCTTTTTGTATTATATCACTGGGACAGGGCCAAATTAATTAGGTGGTAACGTTCGTTACGATCTGAGTTCTGAACGCCGTACACTTCTCAAGTGCTCTACTTATTGCAACTCAGGCAAATTGGTCCATCGTCCCAACTACCCGATGTCGTGTCACGATGCACCGTTCGGTTCCGACCCGATCATATTTCGATTCATTCCATTTCTGATTTGATGCTACATCTTCGATCCTGATGTTTCGTCAACGAACTATCTCGACGACGGTTATACAGTTCTGTTATATTGTCATACTATCATACTGTCACACTGCCACACTGTCATGGGGCTGCTCCCGACAACGCGTTATGTTGCGTCGCGATCGTGGGCATCAGTGGCTCGCTGTTGCACCGGGTCTCCGTTAGAGGTGAGCCTAGCAGCGCCGCGGGTTCGAGCGATGACAGCTCGGCCTCATGTTGGCTCATCACTGGGGCCACGTCCCTTTGGGCGGGCGAAAGGTGTGAACCCCTCCGTGGCACGGAAGTCAGAGGCTCGCGCGGGACTGTGTCTTCCGATACAGACGTCACCGCTGTAACTCTTGCAGCAGGGGCGGGAGTCGACGTGGCGCCCGAGGGTCGTGCTGCCTGGGTCACTCCTCGGCGAGGGCGTGCTCTGCGGCTGCTCGCGTCTGAGTCTGAGCCGGATCCGTGAGTGAATCTGCGTCTGCGGTCGGCCCGAGTGCGGGTTGCGCGGCTGCTCTCAGCCCCACGGCTAGCGATGCTGCTGCTCGTGCTAGGATCCAAGGTCTCAGGATCAAGGGAACGACGAACTTCGATGGGTGTCGATGCCGCCAAACGTCGCCTGGCCTCTGACGTCAGAACCTGAGTGCTTTCATCAGGGTTAGGGAGAGAGGCAGTGTCAGCATCAACGGTCTGTTGCGCTTGCTGAGGGTGCGGGGGGTACCATTGTCGCTGCTGCGACTGCTGTTGCTGTAGCTGCTGCTGTTGCAACTGTCGCTGCTGCTGCTGTAGCCATTGCTCTTGTGGTAGCTGCTGGGGGAGCCACTGCTTTTGAGGGTACCACAATTGCTGTTGTTGAAGTTGTTGCTGCTGCAGCTGGTTTTATAACTGCTGTTGCTCGTACCACTGCTGTTGCTGCAACCACTGTTGCGGCGATTGCTGATGGTGTAAGTACAACTGATGCTGTAAGTACGGCTGGTGTTGCAACTGCTGAAGGTTAGGTGGGAAGGTGGTGTATGGGTAGAAAGGTTGTGATGGGGAAACGGGTTGTTGTTCCTCCCCAGTGGTCGTTTGGTACGGGTCTGAGGCTCCCCGTGAATGTCGTGTCACGATGCACCGTTCGGTTCCGACCCGATCATATTTCGATTCATTCCATTTCTGATTTGATGCTACATCTTCGATCCTGATGTCTCGTCAACGAACTATCTCGACGACGGTTATACAGGTCTGTCAAACTGTCAGACTGTCAAACTATCACACTGTCATGCCGTCATCGGATCACATCGTCAACCCCTAGACATCTGATACTCATTTTCATCGTCTCTTCAATCTGAACCTGAATTCGACCGTAGTCCGATGATCTGACCAAGTGTCACCATGACTGTTATACAGCACTGTCATACTACTGTAATGTCATACTGTCATACTGTCATACTGCCATACTCCGGACAACTGGTACTCATTCTTCTCGTATTCGCAAGCCCAACTTCACTGTCACCGTGTAATCCCACGATTCTCTCACGATAAATCAACTCCGTCAGTCACGCAGTGCCTCCTGGCACAACAGCCCCCGCGGGCAAGTGCGGAGCCCATCCTCACGTGCACTCGCTGGGGACACACGCCACCGCACCAGCCGCCATGATCGCTTGAATGTCCGTGTGCGTAGCGGTGGAAGCCGCTAATGCCGCAATACCGTCAGCGGTATCGCCACTGTCCAACGAGGCGGTGGCGACGAAGGGGGAAACCTACTATCGCATCCGCTCACCCCGTTAGCTTTTGGGAGATCTCGCCCGGCACGTTGAACATGCTGCGCCACCGCAAACCCGCCTGCCACGCCGCCGCGACGTCACGTGCAGTACCACCAGAACGGAGAACCGTGCATGTCAATCGTTGCAGCGAACACTACCAGCCCCGCATCTTCCGTCTCCTGAAAAAACCCGACAGCGCGCGAGTGAGTGCATGCACCGCGTCGGCAGGCAGTGCGGTATATTGACTATATTCTTGAGTGGGCTGAAACACAATAGACTTTCGGATTCCGTAATATATTGATAAGTGAACTAGAGAGTGAAGAACTAGCTATTCACCCGTACGGTGACCTGAACCCCGAATGGTAAGTGACCTGCTATTACACATGACCACGTCCGATTTAGGACGTATTAAGGAATCAGCCTGTTAAGGGCCTACACCGCGGGACTCCCGGGATGGCTATCAGGGAAGATTCTGGCAAAGGAAGGAAGAGCGGACGTCGAAGATAGGTTGCTTTCACGATCTTGCTCCGCCATAGCAGAAGCATATACATACGGTTCGCAAGTTGCTATTGAATTCACAAATCACTTCAATTCATCCTCGATGCTTCGCACTTCGTCACCAACAAGGCACATGCCATACTCTGTTCGTTCAATTTCCAATACATATTAAGAAGAAAATTCTGATGATTACAGCAAGGGGCGGTATCGGGATTTCTTTTTGCCATCGATAATCTTGAATAACTGCTAAAAAACTATCGACTGATATGATATCACAACTACTGATTTTTTTAAATGTCGGTCGATATGAATAACACTGCAAAACACTATCGATTGATATGAATAACCCAAAAAACTATCGATTGAAATTTAGAAAAATTACTTGTCGATAATCGATATTGATACCGATATCTGCCCTAAAACAAACTGATATATCGATATTTCAGTTATCGATATCCAGCTAAGTTGGACAAGGGTCACAACAGGAGTTGAGAGGGTTACAACAAGGGTAGAAAGGTGTCATAACAAAGATTAAAGCAGGGTCACCGCAGGGGTTGGAAATGGGCTATAGCAGGGGGTAAGAATAATTGCATGTCACAACAGTGGTTAGAGCTGGGTCACAGCTGGGCGACATCTTCGAATCCTTCCCAACTTATCAACCATTGCGGTGCGGTTCCTGCAACACGCTCCGCGCGAATCTCTCGAATTTCGAATTTTGTGTCATTTGAACCATGGGGATCGAACGGATTTCGAGGAGTGAGATTGATCGGACCCTTGCCTTGAGGGACAAGGGTGACATCGGACGATGACGCTGTCTTGCGACGCTTGACTCCACTTCCGCGCTTCCCCGTTTTTTTGAATTTCAATTTGTCGACAACTCGTGGCTACAACAATGTCGGTGTTTGGCTATATTGTGATGCCTGATGGTCAATACTCAATAGCATAGTCGCAATGATCTTCGACTCACTTATAAGCGTATATGATTGGTCGTTTCCAACTAAGGAAGTAAGGATTCCAAGATCGTTTCGACCAAGTCAAGAGATCCATGTGATCATGTCCCGTCGTCCCTTGCCCTGGTCGTATTATCGATATCTGCGACAGATATATCGCGATATCGGGATTCGGCTACGGCGCATATCGATATGACGCGAAAAATCCGATATCGGTAAATCGATATCAAAAACCCCAAACCACTATCGATCGATATGATAAGTACCCAAAGTGTTATCGATTGATATGAATAACTCTGAAAATGTTATCGATTGATATGATATTTTTCGATAACGCTAAAAATGTTATCGATTGATATGATATTTCCGATATATCGATACCGTCCCTTGGATTACAGTGGAAAGTTATCTTGTAGGATCTGGCTCGGGTTGTACCCCCACAACATAAGCTTATCAACAGCTATTTGCGGATGAGACTAATCCTGACTTAAGTCAACATTCACAGCATCATGACCTGATAAACGGAAGGCTAGGAGAAAGCCTTATGGCCTGCAGTATAAATTAATATTTGCATAGCTCATAATAGAGTCCTTATTTCGCATCCACTGTCACTAATAACTTCCCCATACGGAATATCACCTTCACCATCGTGATCTGAAAACACGTCATCATAAAATTGACTGTATGACGGTCTCGTATTTTGGCTTCTTCTAACTCACCGTGAACAGGAGGCACTTTCGAGTCATCCTAGTCTGACTACCATCCGAGAAATCCATCTGTGTCGTCCGAGTCGTCCGAGTCCCCCAACAATGTCGAGTCGTCTTGCATAAGATCCCGATGGAAAGGGCAATTAAAGCAGCAAAAAGCTCCCGGGAAGTTGTGGTGCTTCAGACATGAAAGACACCATGTTGCACCGCAGCCCCCGTTGACCAAGTCGCATGCTTTGTTGCAGCCGTTACAACAAAGCTTGTCACAAGCGACGCACGTGTGCAGGGGGGCGGTAACCTTCCCGCAGAACAGCGGGTTCAATCTCTTTACAGAAGCATCCCATCCACACCTCATGCGTATATTGAATTCACAAGAGTGTCTTACCAAATGATCGGTGCACAAGTATGTATGGCATAGATCGCAAGCAGAAATTCGGCAGCCACACTCAGAGGTTCGGGTCTGGCAGCGTTTGTCGCTGCACAGCTCACCCTGCTGTCCCAAGATGAACGCCTTGCGGCACTCCGAGACCCCGCAGGTCCTGAGGCCTGGTCGCTGGAACACATGCGCGATTTCGTCGACCTGACGCTGGTGCTGCTCCAACAGACGGTCACCCCGGCTCCAGAGCGCGTCCTCCTCGCGACAGTATTGGCTCTGCACCACTGCGTCGCGCCTCGTCACGGTATGCAAGATCTTAAGCTCGCGCTGTTCCAAGCGGTCCTCCGCTTCCCGCAGCTGCTTCCGCAAACACAGCACGTCCTGGTATTCCCGCGTGGACTTCAGCGCAGTGCGCGCTGTCGTGTACTCCTCCAGCACCTGGCACAAGTCGCTACAGTTCAGTGCGCGCTGTCGTGTACTCTTCCAGCACCTGGCACAAGTCGCTACAGTTCAGGGTTTCAACGCAGTGCGCGCTGTCGTGTACTCCTCCAGCACCTGGCACAAGTCGCTACAGTTCAGGGTTTCAACGCAGTGCGCGCTGTCGTGTACTCCTCCAGCACCTGGCACAAGTCGCTACAGTTCAGTGCGCGCTGTCGTGTACTCTTCCAGCACCTGGCACAAGTCGCTACAGTTCAGGGTTTCAGGTTTCGCACCTGGCACAAGTGCGCTACAGTTTGTCGCTGTCGTGTACTCCTCCAGCACCTGGCACAAGTCGCTACAGTTCAGTGCGCGCTGTCGTGTACTCCTCCAGCACCTGGCACAAGTCGCTACAGTTCAGTGCGCGCTGTCGTGTACTCCTCCAGCACCTGGCACAAGTCGCTACAGTTCAGCGCAGTGCGCGCTGTCGTGTACTCCTCCAGCACCTGGCACAAGTCGCTACAGTTCAGGGTTTCAAGGTCCGGTCTGAGAAGTTCACGTGATTCTTGCGGGCTTTGGAAACTACTGAAGAGCAGAGACCCTCGGCACAAACGAAGGCGTTCTCTTCTCACCTTGCTCTCGTACTTCTCCCTTAACCGCGAGCGTTGCTTGTGGATGCAGTCTTTCTCGGCGATCGCCTCGGCCTTGAACGCGCCAAACAGCGCTCGCTCCGACAAAACCCGCAGAGGCGGCACGTCTTCTGAAAAGGGGTAGGCATGCGGCGGTGGTGCAAGTTCCGCTTCGAGACGGAATAGGACATTCTCCACTCTCAGGGCGTTCAAGTCGAACTGGAGGTCAATTATAATGTGACCAGGAGGTGCATTGAATTTGTTCAAGTAGTTGGGAACGGTGACTTCCTCCCTCATATATTCGAATGGCGGTTGGACAAAACGGGCCAGTGAGCCGTGCCAACTACACCTTCCCGCTGTGGTTTTCATTCCAACCCCAACCAAGAAGTCCGTTGTGTCTTCTTCATCGCTGTACGATATCAAGAGGGTCAATAAATGCTCGCCGTGATCTAGGGTCAGGGTTGTCGTCTCACAAGTTCCAAGACGTTCGCCTCGAAGACATCGGGTCCCATCGCTATATATAAGCGTGAAGCCATGAACTTTAAGCGTTGCATACTGATGATCGGTCCACACATGGACATCGACTTGAACTATGTACGCTGTAGCCAGTGGAACAGTACGGAAGATGGGTTGGTCTGGTGCTATTGTAATTTGACGACGCATAAGGGGCTTCCTGCGCACCTTCAAGCGTGCGACTGGCCACTTGCTCAAGAGTGAATCACTAATCTGCAAGCTTTCGTCACTATCGCTGTCGCCGCCGTCACTTTCGCCACTCGGCTCGCGTGGCTCTAACGGGGCTTCAATTTCATCTTTGTACGGTTGAGCTGCTGCTCGCAACATCACGTCGAAGACGTTATTTTTTTTGGAAACGGACAATGCTGAAAGGTCTGATGGGCGCATAAGTATCTGAAAAGCGTTCGCTGGCGCATCAGTGTCTGTTTTGCTTTCGCTGGCGAGGTTCGTAGGGTTATGTGTCATACCGAACAAGAGGTTTGTTCGATTCAGTTTAACTGAGCAGCACAGCTGAAACAGAGCATGTATCTCTTTACCCGTTCGTTACCTCAGCGTTTACTTGTGTACAAGAAAGACTACTTCCTGCTGTATTTGAATAAGATCACGTTCTGACAAGCGTCGCAACCAGTTCAGGGTTGCCAAACTCTTTGCCGTGCTGTTTTACATGCACCATCACATTTCTGAAAGCCTCTTCAATCGACGGCCACTGCAGTGCACACAGTTCCTTCATATCCACCCCGATAACGTAAGGGTCTTGGCTTGACGTGAGCTTACGGGAGAGCTTGACGCTGATCTCTCGTCTGTTCTATCGTGTCGTCTTGCCTTTCGTTCGATTTCGTTTGATTTCGTTTGCTCGCGAACGTTGCCTGCGCGCATTGCAGGTTTTATATCGCGCATGTGATGTCCGTCGCGGGTCCCTTCGCTTGTCGCATGTGATCAGTTGATCAATGTCGGGTTCCAGAGTTCTGAGTTGAAAGTTCAAAGCGTCGGACAGAGTGACACTTCCAGACGAGAGTACAGTACTGTAGGATACTCGTGAAGGTATCGACTGATTAGACTGATTGATTAATTCAGTCAGTGACATGAGCGACAAAAACCAAATCAGTTCATGTCACCGACTGAATACGATGTCACCAACCGAATACCAATTAATTCAGAAAACTCTCTCACCTCGCCCATCACATATATAAATAATAATTTATTGCGGTGGGGGGCGACGTATATTAATATTACCGCCAGAAGTTAAGGATATATAATTATATATATGATTTATGGTATATATAATTTATATAACATATTTGCTTGAAATTTCTTGGCGCTTCGCGATAAAGAGGGGGGTGGGGGGAGGTGTGGGGGGGTTCTGGGGTAGTGGGGTAGCGGGAAGCGTTTCGTGAACGGGAAGCGCTGGGGAGGGGGTATTGGGAGGGGGGAGGGGGAGCCACCGCTGCCCCCATTCCTCCTGGCCCCCCCCCCCCAATACCCCCCCACCTCCCACCCCCTCCTTATCGCGAAGCGCCAAGAAATTTCAAGCAAATATGTTATATAAATTATATATACCATAAATCATATATATAATTATATATCCTTAACTTCTGGCGGTAATATTAATATACGTCGCCCCCCACCGCAATAAATTATTATTTATATATGTGATGGGCGAGGTGAGAGAGTTTTCTGAATTAATTGGTATTCGGTTGGTGACATCGTATTCAGTCGGTGACATGAACTGATTTGGTTTTTGTCGCTCATGTCACTGACTGAATTAATCAATCAGTCTAATCAGTCGATACCTTCACGAGTATTACTGTAGGGCTCTACACGTACAGTACTTGTTTTCTTTTGTAGGAACTTCCTACTTCCTACTTCTCGCGTATCTCTTAACTCTATGACGTGCAACCCCCCAGCTGGGGGGGGTGACCCATTCCCCTCTGTTGTGCGTGCAGTGGGCGGCGTAGTGAGTGGTGGGATGCGGTGGTGTGCATCCCACACGTCGACCGAACATGGAATAAGGGATTTTACATGTCGACGGTGGCTGGGGGCTTGGAGGAATGCTAAAAATATTATCACAGATCGCGGTGGTAAATAGTCATGGAGACAGAGACTTTGACCCCCCACACTGGGGGGTGCCTCTGCCCTCTCTGTCACCCCTCAATCCGAGGTTCCAGGTCAGCATGCTTCCCGTGAGCGGAGACAATAAAACTAGGTCTCACTTTTATTATCTCATCTTAGTTCAAGTGTGACCTAGCCTGCTTCACTGGCCAGCTTTCGTGATTTCAGTAGACAAATAAATATATATATATCCCTACCCTTATATATATTTATTTCACCGTCTCCGTGAGGTTATCGGGCCTTTACCACCGGTCCGTGTCCGCTCGCTAGCTCCCACCTTTTTCTTTGATCCCGCGGCATTCGCGGTATTCCGCAGCGCATCGCTGAACGTATCTGACTGAGCCCATCGCTCTTTACACATCTGACCTCTTCGTGCCCCATCGGCACAACACATCTGACAAGGAGCCCATGATCGCCCCTTGGTTTTGTCCGGCCGCGCGTGCACATCGCGCCTCATCAACATTTCGGACTACGTCATTCCAGCTATGTCAGCCGACCGCCCTTCGCTCGGCGCTCGCCTTCGTGCATCCCGGGGTGCTGAGGGGGTTTCCCCTGGCACTACTCCGCCTGATAGTCCCGCTAGGGACGGTCAGTCGGACCCCATCGTGCGCATGTCCTCACTTCGCCGGCGCCCTACACCAGCATCTCGGGCAGCCACGTCCGCGGAGTTCCACGCTGACGCCTCTGTGTGGGTCTCCACCCCCGTTCGTGCCTCCCAACGTGCTGAGTTCGCCGACAAGTTGGACTACGCCTTCGCCTACGGCGAGGAGTTGGCCAAGCTCTTGCGTGGACATGGCTTCAAGTCCACCGTCGGACTCACTCTGGAGGGACCCGAGGCTGAGTCGGATTTTACCGTCCTGCTCGCCAACATGTCCCACGTCTTCGGTCCCATCGCCCGTGACGAATTCACCAAGCTCCTCGACCTCGACTTCGAGTACGAAGAGTACCACCTAACCCTGAACGAGCTCCTTTACGTCGTTCTCCCGACGATCCTTCGCGGCACTGCCCTCTCCCTCTACGACGAGTCCGCTCGGGTGCACCCCCACGATGGGCGCTGTGCCTTGCAGCGTCTTCGGTACCACGTGGAGGGGATCGGCGACCCTGATGCACATCGCTTCTGGGTTCGCCTTCGTGCTGTTGTCATCGACGAGACCGTCGACCCCGCGCCGCAACTTGCGGTTTTCCGCACCCTTGCGGACAAGCACCGCAAGCTGCACCCAGGCTACGGTGACCGCGACATGGTGGCGGACCTCCACACCGTCCTCCGCTCTTCCGCGGCCGGCTCCCCGTACGTCACCCCGCTGTACCTGGTGGTGATCCGCGACATCAACGACGGGCGGCCTTTCACCTTCGCCTCCCTCGCCCTTCGCCTCGGTAAGGTGTTCCGGGATGAGGCCCCCTTGGCCCGTCCCACCGTGCCGACCCCTCCGACATCTGGTGGTGGCGGGCGAGGTGGTGGCGGCAAACCGCCTGCCGTTGCGGCCATGGCCCTTGGCAAGCGGCGGTTCGCCCCACCCGTTGGTGAGTGGAAGCGGCAGGAGGCTGGCGGCCGCTATCTGGTGTGGGAGGGCACGGGCATGCCGTGCATCACCTGCTTCCGGCTCTGGGGTGTCACCACAGGGCACATGGACAGCGACGGCGTTTGTGTGTACTCGTGCACCGCGGCATTATAATATCGCGCGAACTTGCGGAGTTCTCGCGTTTTAGGAAGTATTCAAGGGCAGCCACCACACACCTGCGAGGGCACTGCACGGGCAAAGCATGCACGGCTTTCATTGTGTACGTGTAATGATAGGCATGTGCACAACTGCAGGGGGTGGGGGCAGCTGGCCTCGGATGGTTCCTATATCGCGCGAACTTGCGGAGTTCTCGCGTTTTAGGAAGTATTCAAGGGCAGCCATCACACACCTGCGAGGGCACTGCACGGGCAAAGCATGCACGGCTTTCATTGTGTACGCACGGGGGATGGTAGGCATGTGCACAACTGCAGGGGGTGGGGGCAGCTGGCCTCGGTACTGTTTGGTTCCTATATCGCGCGAACTTGCGGAGTTCTCGCGTTTTATTAGGAAGTATTCAAGGGCAGCCACCACACACCTGCGAGGGCACTGCACGGGCAAAGCATGCACGGTTTTCATTGTGTACGTGTAATGATAGGCATGCACACATGGCCTCGGATGGTTCCTATATCGCGCGAACTTGCGGAGTTCTCGCGTTTTAGGAAGTATTCAAGGGCAGCCATCACACACCTGCGAGGGCACTGCACGGGCAAAGCATGCACGGCTTTCATTGTGTACGCACGGGGGATGATAGGCATGTGCACAACTGCAGGGGGTGGGGGCAGCTGGCCTCGGTACTGTTTGGTTCCTATATCGCGCGAACTTGCGGAGTTCTCGCGTTTTAGGAAGTATTCAAGGGCAGCCATCACACACCTGCGAGGGCACTGCACGGGCAAAGCCTGCACGGCTTTCCTTGTGTACGTGTAATGATAGGCATGTGCACAACTGCAGGGGGTGGGGCAGCTGGCCTCAGATGGTTCCTATATCGAGCGAACTTGCGGAGTTCTCGCGTTTTAGAAACTATTCAAGGGCAGCCATCACACACCTGCGAGGGCACTGCACGGGCAAAGCATGCACGGTTTTCATTGTGTACGATCGTGTAATGATAGGCATGTGCACAACTGCAGGGGGTGGGGCGGCTGGCCTCGGATGGTTCCTATATCGCGCGAACTTGCGGAGTTCTCGCGTTTTAGGAACTATTCAAGGGCAGCCATCACACACCTGCGAGGGCACTGCACGGGCAAAGCATGCACGGATTTCATTGTGTACGCTGATGATAGGCATGTGCACAACTGCAGGGGGTGGGGGCAGCTAGCCCCGGTATTGTATGGTTCCTATATCTTGCGAACTTGCGGAGTTCTCGCGTTTTAGGAACTATTCAAGGGCAGCCATCACACACCTGCGAGGGCACTGCACGGGCAAAGCATGCACGGCTTTCATTGTGTACGATCGTGTAATGATAGGCATGTGCACAACTGCAGGGGGTGGGGGCAGCTGGCCTCGGATGGTTCCTATATCGCGCGAACTTGCGGAGTTCTCGCGTTTTAGGAACTATTCAAGGGCAGCCACCACACACCTGCGAGGGCACTGCACGGGCAAAGCATGCACGGCTTTCATTGTGTACGTGTAATGATAGGCATGTGCACAGCAACTGCAGGGGGTGGGGGCAGCTGGCCTCGGATGGTTCCTATATCGCGCGAACTTGCGGAGTTCTCGCGTTTTAGGAATTACTCAAGGGCAGCCATCACACACCTGCGAGGGCACTGCACGGGCAAAGCCTACACGGCTTTCATTGTGTACGCACGGGGGATGATAGGCATGTGCACAACTGCGTGGGGCAGCTGGCCTCGGATGGTTCCTATATCGAGCGAACTTGCGGAGTTCTCGCGTATTAGGAACTATTCAAGGGCATACACCACACACCTGCGAGGGCGCTGCACGGGCAAAGCATGCACGGCTTTCATTGTGTACGCACGGGGGATGGTAGGCATGTGCACAACTGCAGGGGGTGGGGGCAGCTGGCCTCGGTACTGTATGGTTCCTATATCGCGCGAACTTGCGGAGTTCTCGCGTTTTAGGAACTATTCAAGGGCAGCCATCACACACCTGCTAGGGCGCTGCACGGGCAAAGCATGCACGGCTTTCATTGTGTACGTGTAATGATAGGCATGCGCACAGCTGCAGGGGGTGGGGGCAGCTGGCCTCGGATGGTTCCTATATCGCGCGAACTTGCGGAGTTCTCGCGTTTTAGGAACTATTCAAGGGCAGCCATCACACACCTACGAGGGCGCTGCACGGGCAAAGCATGCACGGCTTTCATTGTGCTGTGTGTTTAATGATAGGCATGTGCACAACTGCAGGGGGTGGGGCAGCTGGCCTCGGATGGTTCCTATATCGCGCGAACTTGCGGAGTTCTCGCGTTTTAGGAACTATTCGAGGGCAGCCATCACACACCTGCGAGGGCACTGCACGGGCAACGCATGCACGGCTTTCATTGTGTACGATCGTGTAATGATAGGCATGTGCACAACTGCAGGGGGTGGGGGCAGCTGGCCTCGGATGGTCCCTATAGCGCGCGAACTTGCGGAGTTCTCGCGTTTTAGGAACTATTCAAGGGCAGCCATCACACACCTGCGAGGGCGCTGCACGGGCAAAGCATGCACGGCTTTCATTGTGTACGATCGTGTAATGATAGGCATGTGCACAACTGCAGGGGGTGGGGGCAGCTGGCCTCGGTATTGTATGGTTCCTATATCGCGCGAACTTGCGGAGTTCTCGCGTTTTAGGAACTATTCAAGGGCAGCCATCACACACCTGCTAGGGCGCTGCACGAACGAGGCATGCACGGCGTTCATTCTGTACGCACGGGGGATGATGGGCATGTGCACAACTGCAGGGGGTGGGGGCAGCTGGCCTCGGTACTGTTTGGTTCCTATATCGAGCGAACTTGCGGAGTTCTCGCGTTTTAGGAACTATTCAAGGGCAGCCATCACACACCTGCGAGGGCACTGTACAGGCAAAGCATGCACGGCTTTCATTGTGTACGCACGGGGGATGATAGGCATGTGCACAACTGCAGGGGGTGGGGGCAGCTGGCCTCGGCACTGTATGGTTCCTATATCGCGCGAACTTGCGGAGTTCTCGCGTTTTAGGAACTATTCAAGGGCAGCCATCACACACCTGCGAGGGCACTGCACGGGCAAAGCATGCACGGCTTTCATTGTGTACGTGTACTGATAGGCATGTGCACAACTGCAGGGGGTGGGGCAGCTGGCCTCGGATGGTTCCTATATCGCGCGAACTTGCGGAGTTCTCGCGTTTTAGGAACTATTCAAGGGCAGCCATCACACACCTGAGAGGGCGCTGCACGGGCAAAGCATGCACGGCTTTCATTCCGTACGCACGGGGGATGATAGGCATGTGCACAACTGCAGGGGGTGGGGGCAGCTGGCCTCGGATGGTTCCTATATCGCGCGAACTTGCGGAGTTCTCGCGTTTTAGGAACTATTCAAGGGCAGCCATCACACACCTGCGAGGGCACTGCACGGGCAAAGCATGCACGGCTTTCATTGTGTACGATCGTGTAATGATAGGCATGTGCACAACTGCAGGGGGTGGGGGCAGCTGGCCTCGGTACTGTATGGTTCCTATATCGCGCGAACTTGCGGAGTTCTCGCGTTTTAGGAACTATTCAAGGGCAGCCATCACACACCTGCTAGGGCGCTGCACGAACGAGGCATGCACGGCTTTCATTCCGTACGCACGGAGGATGATGGGCATGTGCACAACTGCAGGAGGTGGGGGCAGCTGGCCTCGGTACTGTTTGGTTCCTATATCGAGCGAACTTGCGGAGTTCTCGCGTTTTAGGAAGTATTCAAGGGCAGCCACCACACACCTACGAGGGCACTGCACGGGCAAGGCATGCACGGCTCTCATTGTGTACGATCGTGTAATGATAGGCATGTGCACAACTGCAGGGGGTGGGGGCAGCTGGCCTCGGATGGTTCCTATATCGCGCGAACTTGCGGAGTTCTCGCGTTTTAGGAACTATTCAAGGGCAGCCATCACACACCTGCGAGGGCACTGCACGGGCAAAGCATGCACGGCTTTCGTTGTGTACGATCGTGTAATGATAGGCATGTGCACAACTGCAGGGGGTGGGGCAGCTGGCCTCGGATGGTTCCTATATCGAGCGAACTTGCGGAGTTCTCGCGTTTTAGGAACTACGCAAGGGCAGCCATCACACACCTGCGAGGGCGCTGCACGGGCAAAGCATGCACGGCTTTCATTGTGTACGCACGGGGGATGATAGGCATGTGCACAACTGCAAGGGGTGGGGCAGCTGGCCTCGGATGGTTCCTATATCGAGCGAACTTGCGGTGTTCTCGCGTTTTAGGAACTATTCAAGGGCAGCCATCACACACCTGCGAGGGCGCTGCACGGGCAAAGCATGCACGGCTTTCATTGTGTACGTGTAATGATAGGCATGTGCACAACTGCAGGGGGTGGGGCAGCTGGCCTCGGATGGTTCCTATATCGCGCGAACTTGCGGAGTTCTCGCGTTTTAGGAACTATTCAAGGGCAGCCATCACACACCTACGAGGGCGCTGCACGGGCAAAGCATGCACGGCTTTCATTGTGCTGTGTGTTTAATGATAGGCATGTGCACAACTGCAGGGGGTGGGGCAGCTGGCCTCGGATGGTTCCTATATCGCGCGAACTTGCGGAGTTCTCGCGTTTTAGGAACTATTCGAGGGCAGTCATCACACACCTGCGAGGGCACTGCACGGGCAACGCATGCACGGCTTTCATTGTGTACGATCGTGTAATGATAGGCATGTGCACAACTGCAGGGGGTGGGGGCAGCTGGCCTCGGATGGTCCCTATAGCGCGCGAACTTGCGGAGTTCTCGCGTTTTAGGAACTATTCAAGGGCAGCCATCACACACCTGCGAGGGCGCTGCACGGGCAAAGCATGCACGGCTTTCATTGTGTACGATCGTGTAATGATAGGCATGTGCACAACTGCAGGGGGTGGGGGCAGCTGGCCTCGGTATTGTATGGTTCCTATATCGCGCGAACTTGCGGAGTTCTCGCGTTTTAGGAACTATTCAAGGGCAGCCATCACACACCTGCTAGGGCGCTGCACGAACGAGGCATGCACGGCTTTCATTCCGTACGCACGGGGGATGATGGGCATGTGCACAACTGCAGGAGGTGGGGGCAGCTGGCCTCGGTACTGTTTGGTTCCTATATCGAGCGAACTTGCGGAGTTCTCGCGTTTTAGGAAGTATTCAAGGGCAGCCACCACACACCTACGAGGGCACTGCACGGGCGAAGCCTGCACGGCTTCCATTGTGTACGCACGGGGGATGATAGGCATGTGCACAACTGCAGGGGGTGGGGCAGCTGGCCTCGGATGGTTCCTATATCGCGCGAACTTGCGGAGTTCTCGCGTTTTAGGAACTATTCAAGGGCAGCCATCACACACCTGCGAGGGCGCTGCACGGGCAAAGCATGCACGGCTTTCGTTGTGTACGATCGTGTAATGATAGGCATGTGCACAACTGCAGGGGGTGGGGGCAGCTGGCCTCGGATGGTTCCTATATCGCGCGAACTTGCGGAGTTCTCGCGTTTTAGGAACTATTCAAGGGCAGCCATCACACACCTGCGAGGGCGCTGCACGGGCAAAGCATGCACGGCTTTCATTGTAATGTGTGTGTAATGATAGGCATGTGCACAACTGCAGGGGGTGGGGCAGCTGGCCTCGGATGGTTCCTATATCGCGCGAACTTGCGGAGTTCTCGCGTTTTAGGAACTATTCAAGGGCAGCCATCACACACCTGCGAGGGCGCTGCACGGGCAAAGCATGCACGGCTTTCATTGTGTACGATCGTGTAATGATAGGCATGTGCACAACTGCAGGGGGTGGGGGCAGCTGGCCTCGGTATTGTATGGTTCCTATATCGCGCGAACTTGCGGAGTTCTCGCGTTTTAGGAACTATTCAAGGGCAGCCATCACACACCTGCTAGGGCGCTGCACGAACGAGGCATGCACGGCTTTCATTCCGTACGCACGGAGGATGATGGGCATGTGCACAACTGCAGGAGGTGGGGGCAGCTGGCCTCGGTA
>LGRX02032583.1:0-30073 GCA_001247695.2 Cymbomonas tetramitiformis | reverse complement strand
AGGTGACTTTTCGGATGTTGTTATCATAGCCATCGATAGTCCAGTGTCCAGATAGTGAAAACTTTCCTGCGTTTGACTGGATTGTTACACAGAAAAATATAGCCAGCCAGGTGGTATATTAATGTCTTGCCTAAATAAAAAATCACTGTAAAGAGACTGGAAGACACAGGAATGTGTGCTGAAATCTGTATAGGCAGCCCTGACTGGGAGTCCCGGTCAGGCCCCTATGACAGATCCCTAGGGCCAACACTGGACTGCTGACTGATCTGTAGGTTCGTACTGTGACACACGCGGTGTCACAGGTAGGCTAGACTCCGAGACCGTCCGAGACCGTTCCGGGTATATCTAGCTTAGGGTTTATTTATCTTATACAGTTTATCCACACGAGTACGGGACTTTCTGATATCTAGTGTACTTGGATATTCCGGTAGGTCGTGGCCCCATCCACGTTTTCATTCCACTTGCTATCTTGGCCATGATTGGCTAAGCAGCCGCTTGAAGAGGTGGTGCGCACTTGCGCGTTTGGGTGCGACTAGGATTTGGACATGACTTTACGGTAGACGTCTCTTGCGGCTGCGAGTCATGGGCACCGCGCGTTGCTATTGCTCGGTTTTGGCAATGTTCATTTGCGTTACTTTACCTGCCCTGATCCCGCTGGTTTACGTATATTTTGGGCTGGTGCTCCGGACACCTTCGACCACATCGACATTTGCAAGTGCCCCACGCTCTTTTCGCCGCTCCGCACGTTCTGCCGTTACGTCTTCGCTCCATTTCCGCCACAACACCCAAACGTGCTACCGCGCATCATCTTTTCTATGGCTTTCAGAAGTATGGCGACATCTACACGAGCTCGCAAGCGCCTATTGAAGGATTCCGATTTGGACGCCTCTATACGGCTTATAGATGCGGTTCGGGACACCCCAACCGCTAGCACCCCGCCTGTGGTGCCCCCTGCTGCTTCCAGCAACTCCGACGCCGCTGTCGCGTTGCGGAAGCACCTTGTTGACCAGCATGCCGCGGTTGACGTGGTCTACAAGGGGAGATTGCATCGGGCTTGGGCCAAGGGTATCCGCGAGGATATCCTTGGTTCCAAGAAACACCATTATCGTGGTACTGACGACGCGGACCGCCTCTCCGAGCTGGTGGTGCAGCTTCGTACCGAGTTTCAGTCCGCTGGGCTGGATTTGGCTCCGTTTGACCTCGACGACCCCACCTCTCTGGTTATCGAGAAGGTTAATGGGCTTCTCTACGACGTGTTGGCCCTCGTCGTGGAGCGCAACTCCGTGGCGGACACCTGGCTTCGCGGTACGGACTCTTCGGCTGACCGAGATGGACGTCACGCCCTTATCAACATTATCAAGGGGAGCGTGCCGGCCGCGCTACGTGAGAGCCACCAGCAGGAGCACGCAGCTCTACGTTATCCCGCAGGCGTTGAGCCGCAGCCCATCTTGGCTCGTGAGCAACGTCTGGTGCGGGATAACCGCGCTCCTGACTGGCAGCCCACCGACGAGACCCGCAAGCTGTCGCTCTACAACCGCCTCGACCCGATCTTCTACGCGGCGGTGAAGGTGCGGTACCCGCTTGCGGGTGACCTCGGCGGAGTGACTCTCCGCTCGCTCCAGGCGCTCGTCGTGGCTATCTTTCAGGCCTGGGCGCAGTCGGACGATGGGGTGGCAGTGCGTGAGAAGCAGCCGCTGGGGGCGGGCGGTAATCCCTCCGCGCTTATCACGTCGTCTGAGTACGCGGTTCTTCTCGACGAGATCGCCGCCTTGAAGGCGCTCGTGCGAGACAATCGTGCGGGTGCGGTCCAGCGACAGCAGCAGCCGCAGCCGCGCGGTAAGCAGCATCCGCGAGGCCATCGGGTGGGTGTGCACGCGGCACCGCCTGTGGGGTTCGACAGGGACAACATGAAGGCGAAGCCCCTTTGCCACCGTTGCCGCAAGGCGGGCAAAGGGGACGCCTATCACGCGTACCGCGACTGCCCTCTTGGTGGGCGCCAGCATTCGTCGGCCACGGCAGCGGCCTTCTGCATTCCTATTGAGGAGGAGGATGCGGAGGGTCTCCACACCCTGGCACTTGTGCAGGTCTTCCAGTAGGCTGCGGATGATGGTCCGGGGGCCTTCGCCCGTGCGGCGTCGGCTTACGGTCCTCCCGCTGTGCTTTCCGCGGGCGGGATTGGCGGCGTCGACGTGTCGGCCTACGGCTTCAGCGTGCAGCCTGCGGCCGACGGCGCGGACGACGAGGACATCTTGCGGCGGCTTGATGCCCTCACCACTGAGGTTCAGGCCGCCCAAGAAAAGGTACATTACACTCATGCATCATTTGTTCCTGGGAGTGCGGTTGAGGAGCATGCGTCGGCTCCGGTGTGTGGCCCTGCCGCTGCGGCGGGGATCACACCGGAGGGGCAGGTTCCGGCAGGTGGTGCGGCGGCATCGGTTCGACTTTGTACTAACGCCATGGGTCGGGTGGCATCGAACTTCGCCCGAGATGGTGGGGTGCACTCAGGGGGTGGCCACAGGGCTGGATTCCGGGCAAGACAATCTTTTGACCATAATCTTAAGGTTTTTCGCAACAGGCGTAAGTTATCGATGGTATGGGGGGCTTACCGACACGCCACGAAGTACTTAAATGATGGAGTGTAGTATTGGGCGAACCCTGAATGTGGTGGCGTCCCTCTGCTAGTCGGATATGCTGCCCAAATTGCAGTGGAGTCCGAGGGGGGGTCGCCCAGGGTATCAAGGCCATACCTAAATTCCGTAATTTTGGTAGCGCGCTAGGATAAGTGAGGGGGGATTGCACTAGAAGTGTTTTTTAACGTAGAACATAAATTTGGGGTCCTTTACACGATTCAGGATAGATAAGGGGGCGAAATCGCACTTTCAAAATTGGTGAAAATCTTCCACGATTCTTCGTTGTGGTAGGGTGAGGTGGGGTGGCGTGGGGCGGTTGGCTTAAGGGTGAGTGGGAATGGTGAGATGGGGTCGTGGGTGGTAAAATACATCCATCGGGATGTGTTTGACTTTGTACTAACGCCATGGGTCGGTTGGCATCGAACTTCGCCCGAGATGGTGGGGTGCACTCAGGGGGTGGCCACAGGGGGTGTCCGATTTAAGGCTGGGGGCTGAGTGTGAGGGTGGCGTGGGGCGGCTGGCTTAAGGGTGAGTGGGAATGGTGAGATGGGGTCGTGGGTGGTAAAATACATCCATCGGGATGTGTTTGACTTTGTACTAACGCCATGGGTCGGGTGGCATCGAACTTCGCCCGAGATGGTGGGGTGCACTCAGGGGGTGGCCACACACAGGGCTGGATTCCGGGCAAGACAATCTTTTGACCATAATGTTAAGGTTTTTCGCAACAGGCGTAAGGTATCGATGGTATGGGGGGCTTACCGATACGCCACGAAGTACTTAAATGATGGAGTGTAGTATTGGGCGAACCCTGAATGTGGTGGCGTCCCTCTGCTAGTCGGATATGCTGCCCAAATTGCAGTGGAGTCTGAGGGGGGGTCGCCCAGGGTATCAAGCATGATGTCTTCCCCAGTTCCTTATGGGGAAACCTGGTGCCGTGCGGAAGCGTTGCTGAGTGACGACTTGTTCGTCGTTGTGGAGGGTACCGTCGGTACCCTAAGATGCATTAGGTCATGCACAAGTTATATATAAGGTGGGGTGTGGATTGAGGCCGGATTGGTTGTTCGAATGCGCGTGGGCGCTCTGAGCTTCCCTGCGGGGCGGAGGGGTGCGAAATGCGGATGTGGCTAACTCGGGTGGGTGCGGCGGAAGGGGCTGGAAACAGTCATCGAAGGTGTATTGATCAGCGTGGTGGTGACATAAATTAATCACTTTTCAGCGAGGAATCCAAATATCAACTTAATTTGCCCACCCGACGAAGTCTTGAGGTCGTAAGGGGAGCGGGGGCGAAGGGGGGGGCGAAGGCAGGGTGAGGTAGTGAAATTCGTGGAAATCATGCTTGTTAAAGATATTATAAAATGAAATGGAAAAAAAAGGGCCTTCATCGGTTATGCTTTTATATATATATTAGGGTTTTATGGTTTGGATATGATTTAGGGGTTTAGCGTTTGACGTGTTTTGGTTTTTAGGGTTTTCATGTTAAGGGTTTCACGATTTAGGATTTTAGGGTTTCCATGTTTTAGGTTTTTAGGGTTTTCGTGTTCAGGGTTTCAGGCCTTCTGAATATCCGAAATTAAAAAAACGAGCCAATGACAAATACCGAGTTACGGACGGTATTTATGGTTCTATGCGATGACCTGATTGATAAACCCTAATCAATTATCCCCGTCGTCTAATTGTGTCTGATAATTAAGACTCGTCGTCTGATTTTGTCTGATAACTAAGGCTCGTCATCTGAAACATCTGAAACCATCTGAAACCATCTGAAACATCTGAATCCATCTGAAAAAAACCTGATCTGATCTGAATCTGAAACCTGAATTCCGATCTGAAAATCTGATCGTCTGATTCCCATCTGATTGCCAACCTTGTTTTGAAGGTTCAAGCTCGTGGTCCAGGGAAAATCACTCACGTGGTGTTGTACCTCGATGACCAACAATAATGGGGGGCGGGGGGAGGGGCTTTAGGCGGCTTTCCCCCAAATCCCCAATCTATTTATAGGGCATTTATTTCTGAAATTCAACATCCTATAACTCCGATATCAGGAGCGTCCAGTGTCGTATACCTTTTCAAAACGAGTAGGTACCCCCCCTCCCCCCTCATGGAGAGACAGACTTTCGCCAGTGGAAGATATCTTATCTGGGATTGGCCATTCGGGGCCGTGTCACATGAGGCTCGGGCCGAAGGCGGGCCGAAGGGAAATTTGATTTCCGCCGAGTCACGTCGGAGGTCAAAAGCGCCGAAAATCGTGGCCGCCTTCCCGGCCGAAGGCAAAAGCCGGATGTCGTTTTTGTACCTTGGAGGCCCCGAGTGGTCGTGCCGTAAGTACGGGCATTTTACCGGGTAAAGGATTTTCGGCCTTGGTAATACCGGTAAAATTACCGGTAATACTTTACTGGGTAATACCGTGGTAATACCGACGTGCGAGGGACTCTCAAAACCTTGCCCACGAGGCCATTCTCTCTACACACACTTTTGCACACTGCCCCCACGAGGCCATTCTCTCTACACACACTTTTGCGCACTGCCCCCACGAGGTCATACTCTCTCTACACACTTTTGCGCACTGCCCCAAATGTCCGATTCCGACATTTTTAAATGGGTATGGCACCGCCACGCAGGCCCGTCAACGAAAATGTTGAGTAAAGTTTCGATGAGACGAATTCACGGAACCACTACCCATGGATGGCGGCTGATAACCTGGTATGGTAGTCACGGATTCATGGTAACACAGGGGTAAAATGGGGTAAAATCGTGATTCCAGGTGGTAATACCAATGGTAATACCAAAATGGTATTACCAATGGTAAAAGATTTTGGGAATTTGGCACTTTACCACACTAGAGCATGGTAAAGGATTATGGGTCTTGGTATTACCGGTAAAATTACCGGGTAATACCGGTAAAGGTATTATATAATTACCAGTGGTAAAACCAGTGCCAGCCTTATCAGGCCGAGCAATGTTTGGGCTGGCCGAACTCTGGCCGAACGATATTTTCGATATTGACGGAATCTGGAAAATCGATGGTCCCTATTCATTAATATCTGGTATTCACGTGGCCATCGCATGTTCACTTACGCATGGTTTTACCTGTGTGGTAGCATGTGGTACCATGTTCATTTAGGTTTTTGAGACTACAACAATTCAACAAAATAATGTGTATCCTCAGCAGCTCGAGGTATTGACGTCAGTTTTGAATATATTTGCGTAAAAATGAAACCGTTTTCGGCGAAACTTTTTGGTTTTCTCATAGTATTATGTGTCAGCAGCCTTTCCATCTTCCTTGGAGCTGTCGAGATTGTTCCGGCTTCACAGGAGGAACCCTCAACTTCATCCTCTCGTTCTACAAATGCGTTGGGCGCCCTCATCGAAGACTTCGTTTCCGATGCCAATCCTTCCGATATTGGCGGTTCTTTAACCTTGACTGAAGAAGTTCCACCTACTCCCATCGTGTATTTTGGTTCGCGACGTGTTCTAGTTCACCCTGAACACAGTTATTCAACGAACGACGATTTCTCATTCATCACCTCAGACGCGCCTGTGCTAGAGCGTGATGTTCGACTATTAACTTGGGGTAGACAGGAGACACAGAACTTTTCGGTGGATCTCACCAATGATGTGGAAGAGGTACACCCTCATACTATACCTATTACATATTTTGGCACACGCCGTGTTTTGCTTCACCCCGATCACAGCTACGGCATCGAAGAATATGGTTTAATAGTTCGCGATGTTCCTTTCTCCACGCAGCACGCTTCCGCATTTACATGGGGGCGACGCTCAGATGCTGCGCAAGCTATATCCACCACAAACTGCTCCGCCTCGAGAATGCAAGACTCTCAAACTCGGCCGAATTCTTTTCTTTCCTGGAGACCAAACGCTGCCCCCTTGACCAAACGCGCTGTGGTTATTAGAAGCAAAATTGCATCGAAAACTACAAAGCTAGCTAAAAGGACTCAGCAGAATTCTACCGCATCTTTACAGGCAGCTTCACAGCCATCAAGCTCATACCGTGCGCCAGGCTCTCGCTCCGATACGGTTGAGGCAGTCGCCCAACCCAAACAAGCTACTCAGACAGCATCAGATGAGTCCGCCCTCACAACAACAGTAGGCAAGAAGGCTAGTAACAAACGCAAACGCGATTCAGCGGTTGAACCTAGACCAGAGGGGTCTCGTCAATTTCAGGTGTCGTGGCGACACGATAGAGACTGGTTACAGTACGAGGATGGATTTATGTATTGTTCAGTATGTCAACAACACAATTGTGACAATTCTTTCACCAGAGGTTGCTCTAGCATTCGTTTGCTTCGCATTCGTGAGCATGAAAATGAACGGAATCATATATTTGCAGTAGAACGCTGCCTCAAAGATCGCGAGCAGTGGAATATCGCCCAAAAAAACGCTATCTTGCGCGAGAAAACCGGAATTCTCAATTGTTTCAGCATGGCATATTTATTAGCAAAGGAGGATATCGCTATGTTTAAATTTGGCTCTTTTTTGCAGGGTACAGAATGTCTATACACTACAGATGATCTCACCACCTCCGTGAATATTGGGGTGGAGGAGTATAGGAATAAAGATGCCGCTCATGAATTCATCATTTGCTTAGCTGATTCTATCCGAGATTCTATCTTGGAGGATATCCGCCTCTCCCCAGTGTATTCTATTGGCGTTGATGAGAGCACAGACATATCTACTGTTGAGGAAATGGTTCTTTATTCTTGGTTGTTGAAAGCTGGGGAACCTGTGGTCCGATTTTTAGGTCTGTACGCAATGCCTAAAGCTGACGCGGAGACCATATCCGCAACCATCCGAGAAAAAGTTCTTGGCTACGATCTTGAGGAACAGAGTGTTGTGGCTTTTGGCAGTGACGGGGCTAGTGTGATGACTGGATGTGAGAGTGGTGTGGGAGTTAGGCTGCGCAAGACTGTGATGAATTCGAATGCGGGCCGAGTCACGTCGGCGGAAGATATCTTCCCTGACTTTCGCCCCCCCCATAATTGGGGGTGATTGTCTCTTCCTATGTCACACCTCGCCTTGTGGTGTCACTTGCATCTTGCCCGGCATCAGTTCCGACAGATAATAAAACCACCAAGTTATTTTATTATCTCATCTTTGACTGTGACACTCGGGGTTTGCACTGCCTGCTTCTTGAGTTGTTGTGACCCGCAAATATATCCACCCTTTGCATATATTTTGCTGTTCACATCAGGTTATGGTCCCATCACTGGCAGGCTCACCCGTTCGGTTTCGCTTTCTCTGATCCCGCACCTGTGCGGTTCACACGCCCCCTTGGCTTCGTGATTTGGCGGCGAGCACCCTTGTCCTCCGCGCCTTTTCCATCTTCACCCCGGTGCCCCTATACCATCGGGACATTCTTCGAGTACCCTGTCCTCGACCCGTACACTTGTTACAGCGCCCGGACACTTTCGAGCACCTTTGTCCTCGACAATTTTACTTTGCGCTCTGGCCAGCAGCACCTCAACTGCAGCAAAATTGGCTTATCGCACGACGTTTTTGACGTCACCACCGTCTTCCCCGCGGGAATCTACCCCAGATTGACTTTTCCATCGTTCGATTTGGTTATTTTTAGCGAAAGTTACGTTTTCGCTTGGGAACCCTAAGTGTTGGGCTCCAGATTTTACAGCTTACAGCGGCCATGGCTTCGTGTCGTCAGCGTTCGCGCATTTTTGCAGTTGCCTCCGCGTTGCACGTGATTCGACGACGAGAACTTACCCCTGGCTACGATCTGGTGGTGTCTGGTGGTGCTCATGCACCAGACACCAAAATCGAGTCCATCAACCCCATCTTCGACATGAGCTTTGACCACTACGAGCTCACCCCGCAGCATCCTCCACTCTTCCATCCACCCTGCGTGCCCCTTGGCCATTGCCTGGTGGTGTTTGGTGGTGTTGCATCCCTCATCCCACCGCTTTTCCTCTCGGCTTTCGCACTTGTGTGCGACAGAGTGGAGCCACACCGCATTTTCCACCTTCGCCCCCCTCGGGGTGTCCACGTCCCCGCACTCGCTCTGTTGGTACCACACATCGTCGCACCGCATCGCGTGGGCGTTGGATGACGACGTCCTGGCGGCGCTCGACTTCGTTCACCATCGAGCGCTATGCCGCCGTCCACCCTCGATTGCTGGGCTAGATTCGCCGGTTGGCCTGTGGGAGTAGTCCTCCCCACAGCACATGCATGGGCATAAGCCCCTAGAGCACGCATCTAGAGACCAGCGCGGCGGAGCCACTCTAGCTGGGTTGAGAAAGACCTCTTAGGGTCTCAAAAGATGCTTGTTTCTTAGAGTTTTGCCTCTGTGGCCAGCCCGCGTAGGATGCTAGCCCCGGCCTGGCTAGCTTGCATCGTGACACCTCACGCCTTCGGGGTGTTGAGGTGGTGTCATGGAGAGACAAACTTTCGCCCCCCCCATACCGTAATTGGGGGCGACTGTCTCTTTCTATGTCACATACACCTCGCCTTGTGGTGTCACTTGCATCTTGCCCGGCATCAGTTCCGACAGATAATAAAACCACCAAGTTATTTTATTATCTCATCTTTGACTGTGACACTCGGGGTTTGCACTGCCTGCTTCTTGAGTTGTTGTGACCCGCAAATATATCCACCCTTTGCATATATTTTGCTGTTCACATCAGGTTATGGTCCCATCACTGGCAGGCTCACCCGTTCGGTTTCGCTTTCTCTGATCCCGCACCTGTGCGGTTCACACGCCCCCTTGGCTTCGTGATTTGGCGGCGAGCACCCTTGTCCTCCGCGCCTTTTCCATCTTCACCCCGGTGCCCCTATACCATCGGGACATTCTTCGAGTACCCTGTCCTCGACCCGTACACTTGTTACAGCGCCCGGACACTTTCGAGCACCTTTGTCCTCGACAATTTTACTTTGCGCTCTGGCCAGCAGCACCTCAACTGCAGCAAAATTGGCTTATCGCACGACGTTTTTGACGTCACCACCGTCTTCCCCGCGGGAATCTACCCCAGATTGACTTTTCCATCGTTCGATTTGGTTATTTTTAGCGAAAGTTACGTTTTCGCTTGGGAACCCTAAGTGTCGGGCTCCAGATTTTACAGCTTACAGCGGCCATGGCTTCGTGTCGTCAACGTTCGCGCATTTCTGCAGTTGCCTCCGCGCTGCACGTGATTCGACGACGAGAACTTACCCATGGCTACGATCTGGTGGTGTCTGGTGGTGCTCATGCACCAGACACCAAAATCGAGGCCATCAACCCCATCGTCGACATGAGCTTTGACCACTACGAGCTCACCCCGCAGCATCCTCCACTCTTCCATCCACCCTGCGTGCCCCTTGGCCATTGCCTGGTGGTGTTTGGTGGTGTTGCATCCCTCATCCCACCGCTTTTCCTCTCGGCTTTCGCACTTGTGTGCGACAGAGTGGAGCCACACCGCATTTTCCACCTTCGCCCCCCTCGGGGTGTCCACGTCCCCGCACTCGCTCTGTTGGTACCACACATCGTCGCACCGCATCGCGTGGGCGTTGGATGACGACGTCCTGGCGGCGCTCGACTTCGTTCACCATCGAGCGCTATGCCGCCGTCCACCCTCGATTGCTGGGCTAGATTCGCCGGTTGGCCTGTGGGAGTAGTCCTCCCCACAGCACATGCATGGGCATAAGCCCCTAGAGCACGCATCTAGAGACCAGCGCGGCGGAGCCACTCTAGCTGGGTTGAGAAAGACCTCTTAGGGTCTCAAAAGATGCTTGTTTCTTAGAGTTTTGCCTCTGTGGCCAGCCCGCGTAGGATGCTAGCCCCGGCCTGGTCATGGGGACACTGACTTTCACCCCCCTGTAAGGTGGGGTTGAGCAGCCTCTCCTGTTATGTTTCACCCCTCGCCCCGAGGTGCCACGTAGGCAGTCAGCATTTCGCAGTTCGCACTGATAATAAAACACTCACTGTATTTTATTATCTCATCTTAGCCTTCGTTTCTGCTGCGTCTGACTGTTTCCGCTGTTTGGCTTGACTAATATATGTATATATATTACGTCTTCCATCAGGTTATGGACCCTCGCTACGCTTCCCTGTTTGAAGATTCGTTAGCAAGATCACTTCGCGCCCCGCGATTTTATCCGCTTTAAGATTCCGCTTTACGACCGCTTTGCTATCCGCTTTAGTTCAACGATTTCTGGACGTCCGCTTTTAACACCGCTTTCGCCGCTTACGGCGCCGCTTTAACCTAACCGATTTCTCCGCTTTCTTGACGCGATTTGCGTTCCACTTTCTCCGCTTTTCCCGCTTTCTTCGCCGGACTTTTGGCGGCCGCGTTACTCTTTGGTATTCTCTGGCTAGCAGCACTCCTTCTGCAGGAAAATTGGCTTATCGCACGACATGTTTGACGCGACCGGCGTTTTCCTTGCGAAATTCTACCCAAATTTTGCTTTTTCATCACTGGAAATTGTCAATTTTACGAAAAGTTATTTTTTCGCTTGGGAACCCTATCGTTGGGTTTGCAGATTCTGCAGTCTGCAGTCTGTGGCCATGGCCGCCTCACTCCAGCGTGTGCGTATGGCCGCTATGCGTTCAGCGTTGGTATCTTTACGACTACATCGACAACATCTTACCCTTGGCTACGTCCTGGTGCTTGTTCGCCGAGTACCAACCTCGACTCCGACATTTTCGACTTGATCGACAACAAGGACTTTGACTCCTACGACATCGCCTCTCCGCATTCTCCGCTTTCACCCGACGCATCCCTTGGCCGTCGTCTGGTGGTGTGTGGTGGTGTTATCGCCACCTCCCACTCCCATTCCGATTCCTCGATCCTCGCTTTTGCTGTGTACGACGCGTTCGTTGCGCGCACTCACCGCATTTTCCACCTTCGCCCTTCTCGCCCCCCCTACTTCGGCTCATCCGCTCTGGTGGTGCCACGCCGTTGAAGGCTTTGGCCTCGCTTGGGCATCGGTTGATCCACGACAATGGGCTATGCTTGACCTTCACATCATTGAGAGCACCGCCGCCGCCGACTTTAGCCTGCTTAGTAATTTTAGCAGCCTACCCCGTGGGAGTAGCTAATCCCCACGGCACACGCATGGGCGTAAGCCCCTAGAGCACGCAAGATTAGCGCAGGCGGATGCCACACTAGCTGGGCTGAAAAAGGCCCCTGAATCTTGTGATGTGTTCAGTTGGGTTTGCTCTGTTTGTGAATTAGGGACCTGCATGTGGCACCTCATACCTTCGGGATGAGGTGGTGTCATGGGGACACTGACTTTCACCCCCCTGTAAGGTGGGGTTGAGCAGCCTCTCTTGTTATGTTTCACCCCTCGCCCCGAGGTGCCACGTAGGCAGTCAGCATTTCGCAGTTCGCACTGATAATAAACCACTCACTGTATTTTATTATCTCATCTTAGCCTTCGTTTCTGCTGCGTCTGACTGTTTCCGCTGTTTGGCTTGACTAATATATGTATATATATTACGTCTTCCATCACCTGGCTAGCTTGCATCGTGACACCTCACGCCTTCGGGGTGAGGTGGTGTCATGGAGAGACAAACTTTCGCCCCCCCATAATTGGGGGCGACTGTCTCTTCCTATGTCACACCTCGCCTTGTGGTGTCACTTGCATCTTGCCCGGCATCAGTTCCGACAGATAATAAAACCACCAAGTTATTTTATTATCTCATCTTTGATTGTGACACTCAGGGTTTGCACTGCCTGCTTCTTGAGTTGTTGTGACCCGCAAATATATCCACCCTTTGCATATATTTTGTCGCTCACATCACCCCCCCGGGTCCACCTCGGGTCGCTAGTCTCCCCACCACCATCCACCCAATATTATCATAGTGGGCAGCAAGTCCCCCCCCAACTCTCGTCGAAGCCGGCTCGTCCGAGTGGTAGTCCCCCCCAACTCGCCGAAGGGCTCGTCCGTGTGGGTAGTCCCCCCCACCCCCACCGAGTTTTTTTGGCATGCAAATTTACGAAATCTGCCGAAATTTTAACTTAAAATTTCGCCCGACTGTCAGTCGAATCGAACCCGAAACCTCAGGTGAATATACGATCTTGTACAAGAGGTTGTGCACGAATACGCGGACGTTGTTTCGTTTATACATACGAGTGGGATCCATACGCTATGAAGCTTCTCAGCGCATGTCCCCACGGCATTCGCTAGAGGTATGTCTAACGCATATTGCCACGTAAGCTCAAAATGTTGTCGACCGAACGAAGTATATTATTTATGAGAAGTTCATGGTTTAATATTAAACCACGAAATGGAAACCGTGGTTTAAACCAAGGTGTCATCACTGCGTTTCGCGGACACGATGGAAAGAATTTTCGATCGGACGCTTCGGATCGGATTTTTGATCGTGAGACCCGAAATTTCGTGGTTGAGACCTCGGTTGAGTTTCGCTATGAAAATCTCGACCACGGTCGAGTTTTGTGGTTGAGTTCGATTTTTCATAGCGAAACTTGGTTAGCGAAGGAATATTTTGTACACGTCTGCGACAGCGTGTGAGCCGACGTGTCTGGTAACGTGAGACACTTTTGGACCTCGGTTGAGTTTCGCTATGAAAATCTCGACCACGGGGGGGGGCTCGGTCGAGATTTCGTGGTTGAGTTTCGCTATGAAATGTCGAGTTCGTCAGCCATCGTCATCCACATGCAGCAGATGTAGAATTGAAAAATTAATTTGGGACTGAATTCGACATCTGCTGACATCGTGATGACATACCGTGGTTGAGACCGTGGTTGAGATCGTGGTCGAGTTTCGCTATGAAAAATCGAACTCAACCACGAAAAATCGAAATTTCGTGGTCGAGTTCCATTTTTCATAGCGAAACTCGACCACGATCTGAACGCTGACGGGACGCGGATATCCCCCCCCCACGTAGGCAGAATATTCCGGGGATCTATAGCGAAACGTAGTTGAGAAATCTCGACCATGGTCGAGTTTCGCTATGATCGAGATTTCGTGGTTTAAACCATGAACTTCTCATTATTTATTTTTGTCACTTCCCCCAAAGTCGACCGTTGGAGGTGTGCGCCCCCGCCAGCGCCACTACCCCTTTTCACCCCCCATGACGATGACGATGACCGCCAGCGCAGAGCAGGGCCAGCACCATCGACATCGCCATCGCCATCGCATCGCATCGCCAGCGCCAGCGCTGCGCCAGTCCGCCACACCGATGACATGACATGACATGACATGATATGACATGCGGATATGACATGACATGTCATGCCATGCCATGCCATGCCATGCCATGCCATTGACACGCCTGGCCGAATTCGACTATGTGTTCACGTGACACCCCCTATTTATAAATATCAACCACAAAACGAAAACCCACATCCACATCGACAGCAATATCATACTGTGGACACCACATCGTCGTATCTTTGACAGAAATCATATCTTTGTGATATCTGAATGGTATGGTATCCGCATATCTCAACATCATTTATATTTTATCGTTATCATATGGCTCGCGTCTTGTCGTGGCATCTGGCATGGCACCGGTGTTTTGTCCCAAAGACTTGCGTGGGTCGTGGACTCGTGGTCGGTTGGGCGATGACGGATGAGCCATACAAGTCATGGCATGCCATATGCCGTGCCAATGCCAGGCGATGCGCCATAGCATGATTTCCTGGGGAAATATTAGGGTTTCTTGCATCCAACTGCAAGCCTCCTGCTGGTTTTTTTGTATTTGAGAGGGAAAATGAGTCCCATACTCAAATGAAGACGATTGGACGACTGCGATAAAATCTGAACGTTTGATATTCTTTCGAACTTCCCCCACGTTTATTTCTATTACCCAATCAGATCCGGCCAGAAGCTTCCGATCAATTTTCTGATCATCGAACGCCTTTTCGTTTGTAGATGTGTCTTTGAAATCGTTGCGCAGGAGGTATATTCCTTATCATATATTCCATAGCTCTTTATATATCTATGTAAAAAGAAAACGTGACAACCGGAGGCGACATCGACACTGACGATTGAGGGGGCAAACACATACTGTGACACAGTAGAACCCTATCGAGTTCACAGTTTTTAAAAGCAACACAGTGATAGCTTCTTCCATTCCAAATTCAGTCCACCAACACACAAATTGTTGTCACTTTTGCCAACCGCCTCAGCAGCATTTACACACAGCAGCAGCGCCCTGCTATCAAGATTCAGCTTGGTAACCATTCGGACTATACCTGCAACAAGGAGCGAACCGCGCGTCGATTATGAGCTCCAACTTTGATTCACATTTACAAGCTTACTCGTGCCTTCTCTTTTAACTGACATTGGAACGATAGCAGTTCACCCAGAAGCAAGAGCGAATTCCAGTCTTGATTCACTTTTTCGCGGTACAATTAGGTCGACGGAGCTGCAAACGACTTTAATAATCACAGTTCCCTAGGGTACCAATAATGTCGCGCTTCATCGTCCTTGACTGCAAAGCCTCGAAGAGTGGGGTTACCGAGCGCAACGATGTCGTCTATACCACTTCAGGGAATTCTCCAACAACATCTTCCCACTCCTGTTTTTCTCCACCATCATCTCCCCACTCATATTTCGCTGACTTTTCGGACTCGGAGCCGGTGACACCTACCACAAATTCGAAACGTCGCAGGAAAAAGTATTTTGGGGCGCCTCTGCGTAGAGTGGACAAAGACTTGGATCTCTCCTACTTTTGTAGTGAGGTCTGGGAAATAGGTTTACTTTGACACTTCGGATAATTGCGAGACATACAGCAGAAGTGCCCCCGACATGGTGGAAGAGATACGTGTGATCCAAACTCCGACGTGCGGTGGTCCATCAGCACGGCGCGGAGAATATACTGATAGACCTCCTTAGACTGGAACATAGATACTGATAGATATTGCTCAAACTGTACCACATATGTGCAGCCTAGTCGAAGGAATGCCACCTTCGGGACCACCGTAGTGATTAAACTAGTACCGGGTCGACATAGTACCGTAAATACATTTTTTACCTTATAAATTAGAGTGGAACTTCAATGAGATAGAAGACCACTGAGAAGTAAAGCGCAAAGTTAAGTTCACAAATTGTCAACTACGGTGCATTGCGCGCGGCACCGCGCAACACTGTGAGGTAACGGTCTGTTCACTTTGAAAGAAAAGTACGTGCATGGTTGAGTACTTGCTGTTGTAATTTCGGAAATTGTTTCTGGTGCATCCTGCGAGCACTTATGTTTTATGCGCTTCGTGTAACAAAAACCTTTTCCGTGCTGGATATACTTCATGCGATTTAGAGCTCATTTATAAAAATGCTGTGCCAGACTTTATCTTTGAGCTGACTTTCCCGGCGGGGCCGCCAGCATCATGCATTGTACGCGAGGCTCCTTTGGAAGATACCATGTCACATTTGGTTACTGGTGACACTGCAATTACTCATATTCTCTCAGTTCGGAATAAACATGTGTAATTGCTATGCAGCATCAGCTACCACAATTGTCCCCTTGTAATTGGACCAGATTTGTAGTATACGTCTTGATCCTTAGAGATGGTAACACTCACTAAGCACAAGCGAGTGCTAGCTTTAATGATAAAATTATTGAGTGAATGTGTCGATATCCTTTCCCGCTCAGGTTTTATGCATCGTGAATTTAGTCGGAAAACTCAATCTCTGGGCACCCAAGAAAGCACATACCATATTATTACCGCGCGCGAATGTCATAAAAAATACCGAAAACTTGTTGTGGGGCATATGTCGATGTACGGATTTAATCCCAACAGTCTAATCCTTACCGATGAAGATTAAAGTATGGCAAAAACGAACGAAATACCAAAAGGTACCCTTCCGGTAGTTTTAGGCTTAGCATCAAAACGCACCTCTTGTAAACAAAAATTGATGTTGATTTATTACCACACCCCAAGCGTTTGCCAAAGGATTGCCTAGGGTTGCGGGCACACGTATGTAGTTGCATCGATCCCTTCCACATGGACGCCCACAACATAGCACGCACATGCAAGGTACGTACCAATGGCGTTCCATAGGGACGGCGCACGGTACGATGGGAATTGGTTGATGTCCCCGTCCACAGGGATGGTCCCTCTATGCAATATAATACACCCTGTGGAAAACAAAACAAAATTTCCACAGAGTTTCCGCGTTGAAGTTTTTCCTTTCCCCAAATTCCTACCTTGTGGTTTTGTCAGTTATCGGGTGGGAACGGGTTTCGTCCGCATGCGGAAATCAAACGGAAATCAGACGGAAACAACTGAGCATAGATAGTTTTTCCATAGGCCGTGAAATTCCATAGCGATGCTTTGCGCAGAAGTGTTCTGCTCTTCACGAAAAATCAGGGGAAATGGTTTGCTAGAGGCTTCAAGCTGGTCATGAGATTCGTTCCTCACAAGACTATTCCTTTCATTCCACATGGCTACTGGACAGGTGACGCGCCCATAATTTATGTACTGCCAGGCGGTGGATGTTACATAGGTGACTTTTCGGATGTTGTTATCATAGCCATCGATAGTCCAGATAGTGAAAACTTTCCTGCGTTTGACTGGATTGTTACACAGAAAAATATAGCCAGCCAGGTGGTATATTAATGTCTTGCCTAAATAAAAAATCACTGTAAAGAGACTGGAAGGCACAGGAATGTGTGCTGAAATCTGTATAGGCAGCCCTGACTGGGAGTCCCGGTCAGGCCCCTATGACAGATCCCTAGGGCCAACACTGGACTGCTGACTGATCTGTAGGTTCGTACTGTGACACACGCGGTGTCACAGGTAGGCTAGACTCCGAGACCGTCCGAGACCGTTCCGGGTATATCTAGCTTAGGGTTTATTTATCTTATACAGTTTATCCACACGAGTACGGGACTTTCTGATATCTAGTGTACTTGGATATTCCGGTAGGTCGTGGCCCCATCCACGTTTTCATTCCACTTGCTATCTTGGCCATGATTGGCTAAGCAGCCGCTTGAAGAGGTGGTGCGCACTTGCGCGTTTGGGTGCGACTAGGATTTGGACATGACTTTACGGTAGACGTCTCTTGCGGCTGCGAGTCATGGGCACCGCGCGTTGCTATTGCTCGGTTTTGGCAATGTTCATTTGCGTTACTTTACCTGCCCTGATCCCGCTGGTTTACGTATATTTTGGGCTGGTGCTCCGGACACCTTCGACCACATCGACATTTGCAAGTGCCCCACGCTCTTTTCGCCGCTCCGCACGTTCTGCCGTTACGTCTTCGCTCCATTTCCGCCACAACACCCAAACGTGCTACCGCGCATCATCTTTTCTATGGCTTTCAGAAGTATGGCGACATCTACACGAGCTCGCAAGCGCCTATTGAAGGATTCCGATTTGGACGCCTCTATACGGCTTATAGATGCGGTTCGGGACACCCCAACCGCTAGCACCCCGCCTGTGGTGCCCCCTGCTGCTTCCAGCAACTCCGACGCCGCTGTCGCGTTGCGGAAGCACCTTGTTGACCAGCATGCCGCGGTTGACGTGGTCTACAAGGGGAGATTGCATCGGGCTTGGGCCAAGGGTATCCGCGAGGATATCCTTGGTTCCAAGAAACACCATTATCGTGGTACTGACGACGCGGACCGCCTCTCCGAGCTGGTGGTGCAGCTTCGTACCGAGTTTCAGTCCGCTGGGCTGGATTTGGCTCCGTTTGACCTCGACGACCCCACCTCTCTGGTTATCGAGAAGGTTAATGGGCTTCTCTACGACGTGTTGGCCCTCGTCGTGGAGCGCAACTCCGTGGCGGACACCTGGCTTCGCGGTACGGACTCTTCGGCTGACCGAGATGGACGTCGCGCCCTTATCGACATTATCAAGGGGAGCGTGCCGGCCGCGCTACGTGAGAGCCACCAGCAGGAGCACGCAGCTCTACGTTATCCCGCAGGCGTTGACCCGCAGCCCATCTTGGCTCGTGAGCAACGTCTGGTGCGGGATAACCGCGCTCCTGACTGGCAGCCCACCGACGAGACCCGCAAGCTGTCGCTCTACAACCGCCTCGACCCGATCTTCTACGCGGCGGTGAAGGTGCGGTACCCGCTTGCGGGTGACCTCGGCGGGGTGACTCTCCGCTCGCTCCAGGCGCTCGTCGTGGCTATCTTTCATGCCTGGGCGCAGTCGGACGATTGGGTGGCAGTGCGTGAGAAGCAGCCGCTGGGGGCGGGCGGTAATCCCTCCGCGCTTATCACGTCGTCTGAGTACGCGGTTCTTCTCGACGAGATCGCCGCCTTGAAGGCGCTCGTGCGAGACAATCGTGCGGGTGCGGTCCAGCGACAGCAGCAGCCACAGCCGCGCGGTAAGCAGCATCCGCGAGGCCATCGGGTGGGTGTGCACGCGGCACCGCCTGTGGGGTTCGACAGGGACAACATGAAGGCGAAGCCCCTTTGCCACCGTTGCCGCAAGGCGGGCAAAGGGGACGCCTATCACGCGTACCGCGACTGCCCTCTTGGTGGGCGCCAGCATTCGTCGGCCACGGCAGCGGCCTTCTGCATTCCTATTGAGGAGGAGGATGCGGAGGGTCTCCACACCCTGGCACTTGTGCAGGTCTTCCAGGAGGCTGCGGATGATGGTCCGGAGGCCTTCGCCCGTGCGGCGTCGGCTTACGGTCCTCCCGCTGTGCTTTCCGCGGGCGGGATTGGCGGCATCGACGTGTCGGCCTACGGCTTCAGCGTGCAGCCTGCGGCCGACGGCGCGGACGACGAGGACATCTTGCGGCGGCTTGATGCCCTCACCACTGAGGTTCAGGCCGCCCAAGAAAAGGTACATTACACTCATGCATCCTTTGTTCCTGGGAGTGCGGTTGAGGAGCATGCGTCGGCTCCGGTGTGTGGCCCTGCCGCTGCGGCGGGGATCACACCGGAGGGGCAGGTTCCGGCAGGTGGTGCGGCGGCATCGGCGTCCGCCGTGCCGGCCCCTGCTATGCCTGTCTCGCAGGTGAAGGATGTACAGCCCGCGCCAACTCAATCGGCGCGGGTGACCACCACGGAGGCGACATGCGGTGAGTTCGGAGGCTTCGTGCAGACGGTTAATCACGCCGCCGTCCACCCGACTGACCTGACAGGCTATGACACGGACGACTACGAAGATTTCGCCGACGGTACTTTCGCGGTGAAGCCGCGAGCTCCGGCCAAGGCTATCGGGTGCGGTGTGCCGCCTTTCGGCTTTGGCACGCCGGCAATCGGCGCTCTCGCGGTGCTTTCTCTCCTATGCATTTCTTTGGCAGGTGTAGCTGTTTCGGCTTCCACAGCTTCTGCTGTGTCGGCATGTGCACCGGCTACGGAGATGCCTTCGCCTGGTGGTGATCTCGATTGGGAGGCTCCGTCATTTTACTTTACGAATGATTTTGTTGAATCGGTGATGCCGGCTCAGGGTCTCTTGTTGACTGACGATGTGCCACAGCTTCAGCCGCCCGAGCCTTCTGACGGACTGAGCTTTCTAGCATATCAGGATTTAGCTCAAGCGGATTTGGGCTTCGGTATGGCATTTTATTACGGTATGGCATTACATGAGAGCGGACCTCTGGATGTGGAGCACTACTACGGTGCTGGCTACTATACTTCCTATTATGGGATGGACTTCCGTGAGGCCACCGCTGACTACTTTGGTGCTGTCGATTGACTTCTTGCTCGCTCTGGAGGCACACCAACATGGTGGTGTGCAGAACTCCTGCGACCTCAAAGACTTCTTCAATCTGGTTTATGTTTTACTTTGACTACTTTATATTCTTCAAACTGACTTGCGAGCACGGTTCCTTTCACTTGTTTAGCGGTGCCTTAATTGCCCGTATGTTTCTGTTCACGTGCTACCTAGAGGTTTCCAATTTGTGTATCAGAATAGCACAGTTGGATTGGCAGTTAGACTTGTCACCTAGCTTCTGCCCTGACACTAACATCATACATTTTCTGACTCTCCTAGCCAGTCACCACCCACAGTGCTGGGGTGGTGTGCTGAAATCTGTATAGGCAGCCCTGACTGGGAGTCCCGGTCAGGCCCCTATGACAGATCCCTAGGACCAACACTGGACTGCTGACTGATCTGTAGGTTCGTACTGTGACACACGCGGTGTCACAGGTAGGCTAGACTCCGAGACCGTCCGAGACCGTTCCGGGTATATCTAGCTTAGGGTTTATTTATCTTATACAGTTTATCCACACGAGTACGGGACTTTCTGATATCTAGTGTACTTGGATATTCCGGTAATGTGCATTGATATCTGGAATGAAGTTTTGGGTGAGAGGGAAAATATCATTCTAGCCAGCTTGTGTCCTTGGCCCCTGCCATGCAACCTTACATCAAATGAAACTAATCTCCTGCATCACATTTTGGTGGTAAATATGATGTAGCATAAATTAATGATGACTGTAAGCCGTTTAAGGGCACGGTTACTTGGCCAAAACAGAACTCGCCATAATGGCCCGAAAAAATACGGAAAGATTTTGGGTACAATTGGGGTGCATCAAAAGAGAATGAAATCTCTTTTGGAAAAACTGTCCAGAATGTGCAGACATCCCACTAGAATCAGGCTGACGCGTTTCTGAACAGTGACTTTATAACGGTGACCACTAACCCTAGGTATGCCCCCTTAACCATGATCACAGATGTGACAGAAGAGGAATCAATCCAGCAAGCAAATCATTTCCTGCAAACACTGTTTGATTGAGTGACGCTTACTTTTTATCACCCCCCGAGCCGTCGCACGAGTGAGAATGGCTTAAGTATGTGTCACAACTATAATGGAATATTTCTATGATGTAATGTAATCGCTGTGGAATCGCAGAAATAAAAAATACGATTTTTTTCATTTTCCCAAAAAAATATTTTTTCAGTGTAAAATCGCCGAAAAACCGTTGTTTTTAGCTTGATTTGGCGTTCTACTCCATTGCGCGGGTGAGGAGTGCAGCGATTCGTGGAATTGATGGGTTTCCGATGTCCGGTAATTAATCCTGATGGTCACCGCAATTTGAAATTTTGGGAAAAAAAAAATTGGCTCAAATCGGCCGAAAATCGCGGTTTTTTGCCTGTTTCGGCCTGTCGCGGGCCTGTTTTGGCGCTCTACGCCACTCGGCGCGTGTGGAGTGCACATATTCGTGGAAATGAGGGTTTTCACATATCACCTAAGCACTCCTGATGGGAATCGCAATTTGAAATTTTGGAAAAGAAAAAAAAAATGCCCAAATTTCAACAGAAATCGATCGTTTTGCCTGTTTCGGCCAATTGCGGGCCTGTTTTGGCGTTCTACGCCACTCGGCGCGTGTGGAGTGCACACAATCGTGGAAATGAGGGTTTTCACATATCACCTAAGCACTCCTGATGGGAATCGCAATTTGAAATTTTGGAAAAAAAATATTTTTTGGGCCCAAATTTCAACAGAAATCGATTTTTTTGCTTGTTTCGGCCAGTTGCGGGCCTGTACGCCTGTTTTGGCGTTCTACATGTACGTATATTATATACTCATGCGTGCGAAGTGTGCATATTCGTGGTCTTCAGGCCTGTTTCAGTTGGAAATATGTAATTGCATACGAGTTGCCATCACGAGGAACACAAGCTTGTCATTATCAAAACATGAATATAATTTGTTATTTGGATAACAATTAGCTGGAGCACAATGGAAGCGTGCTGGGCCCATGACCTAACACTTTTCAGGTTCTATGCATTTCTTTTGCTCTTCACATATCATTGCCAACAGGCACACTGCATAGCATTTCAATAAAAATAGCTTTCTTTTTACATGCGTTTAAGTGTGTGAGAGAAAATCTCTTTTTGGAATATCTTCTCTAGGCTGATTCACAGCTTCACATGCTTTTTAGGCTGATGCACAGGCTCCAATTTAACGATATCTAGGGGCGGCGCATGCCAGGTCCATAAAACGGGTCCCATGATTGCTGCGGCTGTGAGGACCACTCAGGCGGAAGCTGCCTTGCCAAGGCTGCATTCAGCCTGAGTGCCTGCCGTAAAGGCATCGTGACCAGCTGCTCAGGTTCCTGCTGCTGCACAGCCATCGCATAACCTGGCATGGCATCATGGGCCGCACGGCCGTGGGGTGCCCGATAGGTCTGCGCATACGGGGTCTGCGCAGCATACGTGTCCAGCCCCAGCATCATGGGCGGGTACTGGTGGAGGGCGGGGAGGGCGCGCCCGTGATGTTGGGGAATGGCGGTATCCGAGTTATAATAAACCCCACCATACACCCACTCATATGGCATCTCCGGCGGAGCAGTCTCACCAGGGGAGCTGGGCGCGTGGAAGAGCGCGGGTCTTGACGGTGCTGCTGCGGACGGTGCTGTTGCGGTGGCAGCTGCAGGCGGTGCTGCTGCGGTGGCAGCTGCAGGCGGTGCTGCTGCGGTGGCCGCGGCAGGAGATGCTGCTGCCGTGGCCGCCGCTTGCGGTGCTGCTGCCGCGGCAGCTGCCGTGGCACCTACCTCCGGCCCTGGGGAGGCAGCCGACGCAATCCCTGCCTGGGCCAAGGCGGCTGCCCCCTGCGCCAACTGCATCTTCAAGGCCTGGATCCTCACCCGAGCCTCCAACTCGGCAATCTCCGCCTGACGGGCCTTCGACGCCAACACCGGAGGTTCAGCTGAGCTCGGTGTCACCTCCCTTCGCCCCTCCCAACCTTCCGACCGTGGCCTGGCCAAGTCCGTCGTCAGGCTCCCCGTCGCCGCGCGCTCCCTGTTAAACAGCTCCGCGGCGTCTGCACTATGATGATGCAGCCGGCTGTCAATGGGCGTGTTGCGGCCCACTGAATCGTTGAAGAGGTTCAGGGGATCGAGCACTCCCCCAGGGGAGTGCTCGAAAGGCCCTGAAGGAGTACCCACCTGCGTATCCAGCTCCTCCAATGCCCGCGGGGCTCGCGCAGACAACGGCCCTCTTGGTATGCTTGCTTCTGCCTGCTCCGTGTCCGTGTCCGACAATTCGTCCGGCGCCGACTGTGCAGCACGAGGGCCATGAACTGGACAAGGGCTCCTGCGTTTCCTGTCGGAGCCACCCTCCACTGCTGCCGCCGCTGCCTGCTGCGAGCGCGTTCGTCTCAAAGACTGCAGTGGGTCACAAACCTCAGGCACTCTCTGAGTGGAGCCGAACGCGGGGAGAGTCTCGGAGATGTTCCCCTCAGCGCCTGTCCTCCGCGCCTTCACCCTGGTGCCTGGCTCCGGTCCTTTACCCCAAACAGGGGTCTCAGTGCCCGCGGGGCTACCTCCCCGTCCACGCTTAGTCCCCCGAGGAATTGCCAATGCCATCTTTATCCCAGACAGGGTTTCCGCCCGGAGCTTCTTCGCCTTCTCCCTCTCCGCTGCTGCAGCCTTCTCTTTCTTCGCCTTCTCCCTCTCCGCTGCTGCAGCCTTCTCTTTCCTCGCCTTCTCCCTCTCCGCTGCTGCAGCCTTCTCCTTCTTCTCCTTCTCCCTCTCCGCTGCTGCAGCCTTCTCCTTCTTCTCCTTCTCCCTCTCCGCTGCTGCAGCCTTCTCCTTCTTCTCCTTCTCCTTCTTCTCCGCTTCTGCTGCTGCTGCTGCTGCAGTCACCGGCGGCTTCAACTCGCCGGTCAACGTCTCCGCATGCCCCTTCCCATATGCCTGCAGACTTTTCATCACCCGAATCACCCCCTCCTCCACCAGACCGTGCTTAAAGGAATTGTATGCCTCATCAAAAAAGCCTCCTTCCGCGTTCATGTTGTCGTAGTGCTTCACCTCCCATTCCCTGGCTTATGTTAGCAAACTTAGCTTGCTGTTCAACTCCGTAGCGCGGAACAGCACCCTCCTCCGCGGAATCTTACTCCCCACTGGATCCGCCACAAGCCACGGTAAACGATATTTGACACGAAGTGGGAACTCCTTCCGCGCGATCGCGAGGTCAGACAGGATGTCATGGTCATTTCACCGGAAATTTCCGGCGAAATCACATTCGCGTTTCGTCATGTGTGTCGCTCGCGGGAAATCTGTTACATCGTACACCGAATTTTAAAGATTGTGTGTACATTCTGCAGGTTGCATGCAGTGTTGCATGCGGCTTTCACTCGACTTTAACTTGAATAAGCCGCCAGCAGTGCATTCCTGACCTCTTTCTCGACTTCCCTTACTTTTTTCTTCTCGTCGTTCAATGACAGGAGCCTCAGTAGATCCAGAAAAGTTCAGCGCTGCCTATAAGCAAAAACTAGCCAGCCGTATCCGACAGGGAACGGACGCGCATGGCTCCCCGCACACAGACATGTGCTTCGCGTGCAAGTGGGGCATGCGCGGGGAGCCCAAGGCGTCGAACATCCGACGCTGTAGGACAAAGCACCCAGACGAGGACAACTGGTTCAACGTCCTCTTCCCGCCCGGCTCCCTTGTGGAGTACGGACGGGTTAAGAAGGGATCCGTTAACACCTTCGCCTGGTAAGCGCCTGTCCAATCTCATCCCTGTGTAGTTTTTCCGCGCATAACTATTGTTCAGGTGCCTTTGTTGTTATGCGCAGGGTGCGTTCTAGAGATGCCGAGACGGGTCTGTACACCGTCGAAGAGGTGGACACCCAGCGCGTGTTCGACAGGGTGCCGTTGGAGTTTTACTTCAGCGGCAATCCTTCACACGTGGACGGATTCGTCCACTGTGGCAGCAGCGCCACAATGGACGAGTTGCGACAGCTGGAGGGCGTGAGCCTTCGGCGATTCCTCCCTGCAAGGCTGCACGCTGCTGCAGGTATGATCTTTACCTTTCGCGCATTCCTTCCACACGTTAGGCCCACGCAAACCTGTATCTCATACCAACCCCACCCTCCGCAGCTCAACAGGGCGCGGCAGCGGAGGGCGCGGCAGCGGAAAGCGCCCAGCCGGCGACTGGGAAACGGAAGCGCGCGGCGTCCGACCACAGCATCCCGAACGCCTGTCAGCGGCCTTCGCCTGCTGGTGCCTATTCCTCCCCCCCCCAGCGTATTCATGTTTCAGCACATGTCATGTTCACAACGTGCAGCATGCCAGCATGTTTCTGTGGCAGCATGCCAGCTGCTCGCATTCTGTCAACATGCGCCCTTTCCACATCCCAACCCCAGCAGCCCTCTTTCAACCCAATGCCTTGCACTTCCCCAGGTGGATTCACCATCGCCCACGCGGAGGAGCTGCTTCAGCTCCTGCTGCGAGATCCTGCAAGATCCGTGTCCGACTGCTTCAAGGACATTGGTTTTGAGGAGCCTCGCCGTCTTCAGGTTGGTGCCCTACCTGCACCCTGCAATCTGGCTTCCCCAAGAACCAAGCATGCAACCTGCCTTGTATTATATTATACATACATAATATTATACATATTCCGGTAAAAGGGGACTGATCCGTGAAGGCGGAGAAACCCGAGTAACCAGGTGGAATTAGTTGGCCCGTAAGACCTCTTGAAGGGGCCGGCGTCATCTCCACTAAGTGAATTATTAACTTCAAGGTTGCATGCTGGACATGTGGACAAGGCAGGTTGCATCATGGGCAAGGCAGGTTGCATGCTGAGCAGCCCAGGTTGCATTCTGGACAAGGCAGGTTGCATGCTGGGGGAAGGCAGGTTGCATGCAGGTTGCATGCAGGGCAAGGCAGGTTGCATGCTGGACAATGCAGGTTGCATGCTGAATAGGCCAGGTTGCATGCTGAATAGGCCATGTTGCATGCTAGACAAGGCAGGTTGCATGCTGGTTGCATGATGGGCAAGGCAGGTTGCATGCAGTGGGAGGCAGGTTGCATGCTGGGGAAGGCAGGTTGCATGCTAAGCAGGCCCGGTTGCATGGTCTGCCAAGTTTTGAAATCTAACGTAGAGCGAAATGACAAATGTAAAAACTCCAAATTCAAGCATTCCAAAAAATGAAATCTGAAATCTAGCGTAGAGCAAGTGTACCAAAATTTAAAAATGGAAGTCTAACGTAGAGAGAAATCTTAGATGTAAAACCTCTGAAATCAAGCATTCCAAATGAAGAAATCTGAAAGCCATGATTGGGAACGTGGGTTGCATGCATGGGAAGGTGGGTTGCATGTTTATGAGGCCAGGTTGCATGCTGGAGAGGCCATGTTGCATGCAGGGGAAGGCAGGTTGCATGCTGGACAATGCAGGTTGTATGCATGGGAGGTCAGGTTGCATGCTGAATAGGCCATGTTGCATGCTAGACAAGGCAGGTTGCATGCTGGTTGCATGATGGGCAAGGCAGGTTGCATGCAGTGGGAGGCAGGTTGCATGCTGGGGAAGGCAGGTTGCATGCTAGGCAGGCCCGGTTGCATGGTCTGCCAAGTTTTGAAATCTAACGTAGAGCGAAATGACAAATGTAAAAACTCCAAAAACCTCCCCGACTGCACCCTCGCCAGCACCCTCCCCTTCGTCGGTGGCACCCACGACCTCATCATCGGTGATCCAGGTATGCACGGTGGCCTCCAGGAGTTTCTGCCGCTCCTCTTGATCCTTCGAGAGAGGCCCGATGTGCGTCAAGGACTCCAGCTCCTGATGCAAAGATCGAAGTAGGGATACGGGAATTGAAGACACACTCGCCGTGCATGCCGGTGATGGCGAAGTCCCCTGGAGCGGCTGCTGGGGACTTAAAATTGGACTTGTACCTTTCATGTCAAAAATCCCATTGTCGATGGCCACCTTGAAGATGTGTTTGCACATTCGCCCTTGCTTTGCGGTATAGCACGTGCCCAAACCCATGTGCAATGGTTGGGCCACTTGCCCGGGGAACAATGTCACCTACATACCAACCACCATGTCACCTACATACCTTGGGATGCTTCTTCAAGTCTGGCAAGTCTGGCAAGAAGACGCCGGGCAAGCATGGACACCCCTGTGGTGTACGGGTCTGGTGAAGACCAGCCACAGCATGCAGCGGGAGCGGCTGAGCATGCAACCAGCTGGGTTGCATGCCACCTGGCATATGTTGCATGCCAGGTTGCATGCCAGGCAGGGCATATATCTTACCGTGGCGGGCCGGCCCGGGGCCGTAGCGTGTCACGCCGGGCCGAAAGCGGGCGGGGATTGGATCAGGCTTCAGAGCATATATCTTCCCAATTTTTTTGCGGCCCGTACTTGCAAATCTTTCAGGCCCGGTTTCGGCCAGCCCGGTCAGCCTCGAAAATTGCCCGCCGCAGGCGAATTTTTCGAATTTTAAGTATGGGAATATCACGAAAATCGAAAATTTCACGTAAAATCTTGAGATTTTCACCGTTCGTCTACGGCGCGCCCGCAGCCTGATCCAATCCCGGCCCGCTTTCGGCCCGGCGTGACACGCTACGGCCCCGGGCCGGCCCGCCACGGTAAGATATATGCCCTGATCAGGCTGCGGGCCGTAGACGAACGGTGAAAATCTCAAAATTTTACGTGAAATTTTCGATTTTCGTGATATTCCCATACTTAAAATTCGAAAAATTCGCCTGCGGCGGGCAATTTTCGAGGCTGGCCGGGCTGGCCGAAACCGGGCCTGAAAGATTTGCAAGTACGGGCCGCAAAAAAACTGGGAAGATATATGCTCTGATGCCAGGTTGCATGCCAGGTTGCATGCCAGGTTGCATGCCAGGTTGCATGCTGAGGGGCACGCTGAAGGGCATGTTGAAGGGCAACTGTGGCACGTCCGGGACAGGTTGAGATGGGGAAGCCGGGTTGCATGCTGGGGGAAGGCAGGTTGCATGCTGGGGATGGCAGGTTGCATGCTGGCGAGGGAAGGTTGCATGCTGGGGGTGAGCGGATGAAGTGGACATTTAGGTTACCACGCAATCTGGAGGTACCACGGCTTTTGCACGCCCCCCGCCACGCCCTCGGCCACGCCCTCCGCCACGCGCTCGGTCAGGATCTCCGTCACCTGAGAACATGGTTGCTCCCTCAGCCACGTCTTCGGCCGCGCCCTCATCAACATCCTCGACCGCGCCCTCGACTGCACCCTCGACCGCGCCCACAACATCCTCGGCCACGCCCTCGACCGCGCCCTCGGCCACGCCCGCCTCGGCATCCGCGGTTGCAACTGGAGTTGCAATTGCCGACGAAAATGTGTAAGAAACGGGGTCGGCTTGAGTGTCGGCCTCGTAACGCACCCCAACGAGCTCGGCAGCTTTGATGATGACGTGCTGCGGATACGGTATGCCCGCCACCACCGACATCATCGAGAACATCCCCCGCATGACATCTGTGCGCAACAGCATAATACAACCCAAAATAACAGGGGGGAACTAGGTTGGATATTAGTGGCATACCTCCAGTTTTTTGGCGTGCTTCACGTTACCCAGGGCACCTTGGCGTTGGCAGATAACGGTCGTCCACAGGTCATCCGAGAGGCTGAGCAGTTGGGATAGAAGCCAATCCAGACGACAGTTTGATTTCCAGTGACAATACTCCTTCAAGAGAAGGTGCCATCGTTCCAGCAGGTTGTTTGTATATTGATCGGCATGTGCAAAATCCATGCACCCGTGAGCCCAACGGTGAATTGTGTGCCGGTATGTACTGTCTACATACTCGACGAATTCCTCAAACTTGGCTTCCCACTTAAGCACCCATGCTGAGAATAGTGACAGTGGATCCACCGGTGCCTCCCCTGTTCCGGTAACGGCATACAGCACGTCGATGAGTTCCTTTAGGCATGTAGAACGGTCGAAGCGAACTGACGAATTGGGCATTCTCTCCCAGGCTCCTTTCACCCAAGCGCGGGTGACGTGCCAGGTGCAGTAAATGATCCACCGCGAAGCATATTCACAGCCAAACACGGCTTTAATGGCGTTGACCACCGCGAGTGACATGTCAATGATGAATGTCGGCTGCCATGGCGTTGGCAGTCGAGGTGCCAGTTTGACTTTCACAGATCTTAAGAACTTAGCAAGCTCGTCGGCGGTAGTCGTTTGCAAAATTGCATGGGCAAAAGGAAACCCATTAGCAAACTCGTTAATCAAGCTTAGAGTACCAAGCTCAAAACCATACCGATTGACTCCGAAGGTGGTGTCCATCAAGACAGTCCCGGGATGTTTTACCAGTTCGCTGAATTGTGCCGCTGTCATTATACCCAAGGCAAAGGGGACACTGACAACCGGCACCGTAGATAAACGACGATCGCGAGAGGAAGATGCGCTCTAAATTGGAAGATTTTTTGAAGGTCATTGTTTTGATGTTTTTTACATTATTTTAAACATATCATGCCCAAAAAATAGGGTGGTTATAATTTTGGAAGTTTTTCTCATCGTACGAGGCGGGGTTTTCAGAATTCTTACGCGTGACTCTTAGGCATATTGAGAAGTGTTCCAAAAATCCACATATGGTATTAGATCGAGATTAAAGGTTATAAAATGGAAGTAAAAAGGGGAAAATATGTACCTATTTATCGTATGTTTGATATTTTCATCGATTTCAGCACAATTTTGCCAAAACCCCCCTCAAACCCTATGCTTTATCACGCGCGTATTCACAAAGGGCGGGTAACATATGTAAAGGTTCTTGCTAATGGACCCGTCACGTGCTATGTTATAATGTAGTTTGCCATAAAACATATTTGAACAAATAAACTATCAAGCACTTGCATCTCCGTGCAGATTTCTGGAGCAA
>LGRX02032582.1:0-27638 GCA_001247695.2 Cymbomonas tetramitiformis | reverse complement strand
GCACATTACGGTAGAGGCGATTTTGAACAAGTATATCGCCGAATGGAAGGCAGACCCAGAAAACACCTCAGCGGTCTTCGTTCTACCAGATCACCAGTCCAAGCTCCCCGCGTGGCGCAAACTTTTCAGAAAGGCCAATATGCAGATCGTGGAGGTCATCCCTACTCACGATAATAAGGGCGAGCCCAATCAGTTCTTCGAGAACCCAGATGGGAAGGCTTTCGACCTTCGTTGGCCTGTTCTGATAGTACACGCCCCTCCCGCCAAACCACAGCCGGCACGCGTGAGGCACCCGCGAACGGCCCCCGCTGTGATAAGAACAGGTGAGGCAGCAGCCTTCAGAGACGCAACCTCCCAGCAGTCGGACTCAAAGTTCCTGCGTGCGTTGAAAGCGGAGTACACCCGAGAGGGGACACTTCGTTCGCTGCGGGAGAAAGTGAAGGCGGCACCACACCAATGCCTACAAGACTTCAAGCTGGTGGGTGAAGTGGTTTGGAGGACCGCAGCAGGGAGATATCAGTTGGTGCTGGGGGAGGACTCTCCACTTCGAGAAGTAGTGATTCGCCATGCTCATGAGTCATTGTCCTCAGGCCATACTGGGCGAGACAAGACTCTGGAGAGGGTGCTGCGACGCTTCTATTGGCGTGGTGCCGCGGAAGATGTGGGCACCTGGGTTGCATCCTGCGCAGTGTGCCAATCAGTGAGACCGCGGGGAACTTACCCGGATGGGTTGCTAAACCCTCACAGCATCCCGAACAGGCCATGGCAGGATGTAGCGGTGGACTTCGTCACCGGCCTGCCGGTATCGGAGAGGGGCAATGATGCTTTCGTGGCCTTCACCTGCAAGCTGACGAAGATGGTCCACGTTGTGCCGATGAACTTCGGCGACAGCTCCGCAGCTGTGGTGGCCAGAATCTACTTTGACTCGGTGTGGCGCTTACATGGCGCGCCTATGAAGATTGTCTCCGATCGTGACCCGCGGTTTCAAGATGCTTTCTGGCAGGAACTAATGAGACTGATGGGTGTAAAAGTGGCTCGTACCACGCCGTACAACCCTCGGTCTGACGGCCAGGCGGAACACAGCAACAGGGTTATTGAGGACATGCTCAGGTCCTTTGTTGACGCCAATGTGGAGGACTGGGATCTGTTCACCACTAACGTGGAGTTCGCGATCAATGACTCCAGGAGTGAATCTACTGGCTTCACGCCGTTTGAACTAGTGTTCGGGTTCTCGCCGCTGTCGCAGTTGGATCTTTTCCTGGAGGCCGCGCAGTCCACCGCTGGACGACGAACTGGGGGAGTAGGCACCGCACACGAAGTGGCTGTGAAATTTTCGTCGCAGCTGCGGGACGCCAGGCAGCGGTTGGAGCTGGCTCAACAACGACAGCGCGAACAGTTTGATCGCAGACACGGGCAGCGGGAGTATGCTGTTGGAGATCTGGTCTGGATAGAGGCGAAACACCTTACGGAGAAGGTGATGGATCGCTCCATCTGTAGGAAACTGACCAAGCGCTGGCATGGACCAGTTCCTGTGACCGAACGCTTCTTCAGCGATGTACAGATGACCATGCCAGAGGCCGACAGAGGAGCTCCAGTAGCCTACCGCCTACGCCTCCCTCCTCACTGGCGGATTCACGACGTGTTCGCTCAACATCGCCTCAAACCGTACACCAGCGGTCAAGATGCTTTTGCCGCACGCGATCACCTAGCAGTACCTGAAGAGGTGGTAGTGGACGGTCAGAAGGAGGCACACGTTGAGCGTATCCTTGCACGTCGAGTGCGGTCTGTTCGAGGAAAGGAGGTGGAAGAGTGGAAGGTTCGCTGGACTGGCTACTCCAAAGCTCACGACCAATGGAGGACGCGTGACAAACTTGAACGCGGAAGTCCGCTTCAACAACTTCGTGAATTCGAGCAAGCGAGACTGCACATGGAAGCGCAAGTCCGCGACGAAGCCACTCGGCGACGCGAGCAGCGTGGCCGCCACTCCGCTCAAGCCGGAATGACACTGGCCCACCTCATCACCAATCCCTGCGATGAACTGGACCAGCTCGAACAGATGGAAGATGATATCCCCCTGCCGTGGGAACGCCAGGAGCGCGTGGAAGATGGGTCGTTGGCACTGGTGACAGAGCTGCTGGCAATACAGGCAAAGACAACCCGCACGCCCAGGATTCTCGTACTTTTCAGCGGTACTGGCTCAGTAGAGAGGGAATTCCTAAATTGTTTCCCCTCCGCCTCAGTGGTGACCCTCGACTCCGGGCATATCTGGCAACCCACTCATGTGTGTGACATCCTGCAATGGGACTACAGGCAATACCCGCCTGGATTCTTTGATGTTATTTGGGCAAGTCCCCCCTGCAGGCAGTACAGTCAAGCGCGCACCACTGGTGGACCCCCTGACCTTCCCCAGGCTGACAAAATCGTACGACGAGCATTGCAGATCATTGACTACCTAGAGCCAAAACATTGGTTCATGGAAACCCCCAGAGGTCGCTTCCCTAACGCGCTACGGCTTCGCCCTATGATGCGCCAGCTTCCCCCACCGCTGGTGTGTACCTACTGCATGTATGGTACGCAGTACATGAAACCCACCTGCATATGGACAAACTCAGCACCACCCTCGCCCCTGCTACGCTGTACTATTTCGACACCGTGTGCGTGCAGATGGGCAACCGGTGCTCACCCAGAGACTGCTCAGCTTGGACCTCACCCGCAGCAGACTGGAGCAGGTCAATCTGCGAGTGTATACCCCGTACCAGCACTACTGCTACGACAACTTTTCCGACATTTACGCCTCCGCGACACTGAAGACCCGCTTTAGATTCCAAGTGGCACCCTTCTTCTTGAAAGTGGTGCCCTGGTAGCGGCAAGCGAACTATGCTCGAAGAGGAACCAGAGAACCTAAGAACTGGAAACAGCAAGGAACCAGAGAACCTAAGAACTGGAACTTAGATGGGTACCTTAGCGGAGTGATCCCAGGAGGTAGACCACTCCTAAGGGGGGAGAGTTGTGCCCGGAGGCACAGCGTGAGCCGATATGTCTATGCGTCTGTATGTGTGTCATCGGGGGTAATCTGGGATTGGCACGATGACAGTGAGATTGGGCTTGAAATCACGATGAGAATGAATACCAGATGTCCGGGGTATGACAGTATGACACTATGACACTATGACAGTATGACAGTATGACACAATAGTAGTATGACAGTACTGTGGGGGGTGTCATCGTGGAACTCAGTCAGACCCTCGAAGAATGGTCAGATTCGCATCGGGGTTGAAAAGACAATGAAATCGAATATCAGATATTAAGGTTATGACAGTATGACAGTATGACGCTATGACAGTATGGCAGTATGACAGTACAGTAGTATGACAGTACTGTGGGGCAGTCATCGTGTCAGCCTGTTGGCATAACATCTGAATCGAGAATGACGAATCGGAATTAGAAATGAGATCGGATCGGGAACTGAACGTTGAGCCGAAGTGTGACATCGGCTCTCGAGTGGTTGACCCTGCAACCTGAGTGACGAGTGAATAAGTAGAGCACTTGAGAAGTGTTTAGCCTTCAGAACTCGGAACCGAATTATCGTTTGTACTTCAATCTGGCCCTGATCCAGTATATTATAAAAATCCGAATTGTGTACCTTTGCACGTTCAATCAAAAACATATCTCCGAGCATCTGTCGTCGTGCCCCTGGCACACTGGACATCTCCGCGGTGCTCTCGAGAGGACTCGCGCTGCCTGGCGCGACGGCATCGGCAGGAGCCTCCCCACCAGGCGACCCTCAGGGCAGCGCACAGGGCCTGACGGCGGACCATCTACACGAGGCAGACGCCGTCGCCAGCGTAACCCCTCCATTGCCTCAGACCGCCGCTGAGACCGCTCCCGCCGAACCTCCCACTCAGGGCCGGCCAAATCCCCATAACATGATGGTGGCCCGCCGGCGGCAGTCGATGGAGACGGTGGGGCACGGCGGTGGCAACCCCGACTCAGAGCCCAGAGACTCCAGTCCAAGCGACTCGCCACCAGGCCCCCCTAGTGATCCACCTCAGGATCCCCCTGACGATCCCGCACCAGAGCCCTCCTACCCTCAGTACCCAGAGGTCAGAGCTCTCTTCGTCACCCACGATGGTGGGTCATTGTGGGTGCACCAGTCAGCTGGGGTGCGAGGCGCGGCAACCGTCTCCCTGCCATGGGACGAACGCCGCCGTGCTGGGGTGCAGGGCGACGCCATCTTGTTCAGGATCATGCACCTGCTGGGAGCGCCGCTGACTGCATATGCGCGCATGGGAGGCCGGCTACACCATGCACCCCTACCCCTTACCAACCCTCGTGTGGAGACCTGGGTCCTTATGGTCGACCGCGAGGTCATGGATATGGCAATGGGGGACCCAGCCGCGGCCAATGTGCGGTCTACCAGCATGGGGCAGCCAGTATGGGAGTGGATCCCTGCTGCTGCGCGGGAGTCGGAGATGCAGAACTTCGATCAGGACGGGCTCGCCGCGTGGTCAGAGGTCAGCAACTCCGATTGGTACCGGAGCATGAGCGTGGTGGCCGCACAACCATCCACACCCCTGCCCTTCCATACACCTCTCCCACTCCCCGCACCACCATCAGCCCCTACCTTACCGCCCACTCCGACCGCAGTCCCCACAAATCCCGCGCCTGCGCCTCCGCCCGCGCATGCCCCGGGACCATCACCTCCTGCCCGTTTTCCCCACTCCGCCGCCGCAAACCCCGTTCACTCTGCCGCTGCCGTGAACCCCGTTCACTCTGCCGCCGCTGCAAACCCCGTGCTCTCTCCCAGCGCCACCCCCTTTGTTCCAGGCATCGTCCGTCTGCCGCAGGGCACTAACCTGCGAGCATCCCCAGACGAGGTCCGCCTGGAGCACAAGACCAAAGAGATGGTGCTAAAGCTGGTCAAGAGCGTCACCAGGTTCCCCCGCTCCGCGTCCGACACAAAATCGGCCGACAAGGAGGGCCTCCTGACGCAGTTGGAGCACTACTCCAACATGGTGCGGAAGGTATTCCAGGAGGCCATCGTGATCGAAGCACTGACCACTCCCAGTTGTACGCCGTCAGTATCAGCGTACCAGGCGAGTGTGTCAAGCCTTCTTTGGAGCTTCAAGGAGTACACTCTTCAAGACCAGCAGAGAAAGTTCTTGGAGCGCGCGGCGGGGACCTTTGGGTCCGAGCAAGCTTGGCACCAACGCTACGGGGACCTGGACGTGTTCTTCAGCGATCTGGCGGTGTGCTCCCTGACGCAGGCCTACCTGGAGAACGCACACGGCGAAGCCATTGCCCTGAAGCAGGCGATGAACGAGACCGCGGCGGAGTATTTCTCGCGACTGGAGACCCGCATGGCCTCCGTCAACTTCCTGGCCGGCAGAGTCCCCAATTGCGTGGAGATGACCAACCTGTCGATGCTCTCTACGTACCGCCGAGGGCTGAAATATGCACCCAAGGTGACGCGGCGCCTGAGAGCCATCCACTTGGATGTCTCCAAACCAGAAGAGTGGGAGAGGAAGGCCGTCGCTGACGACATCCCGGGCACCCACAACGCCTTGTTGAAGATTCGGGAAGTTGCCGAGGAGGTGGAGAGTGACATTGACACGGAGGCGGCTCAGAGGCGCTCTCAAGACCGTCCTCCCCGTGCTGTTTCCTTCGCTAACCCACCACCTCGCACCCCCTTCTACAGGCGTACCCCCTCTTCGAGCCGCCCAGCTCTTGCCATGCTGGAGAATGGGCCTGCCACCACCGTCGCCGCGGCAGTGACCCCTTTGCCACCACCACCTGGCCTCTCCCGCCCCGACGCTCCGAAAGTCCGCCGGTGCTTCGCCTGCGGCTCTGCGGAGCACATCGTCCGTAACTGTACGGACGAGGCTAAACTCAAGGAGTGGAGGGCCAATGCACCCGCTCGCCTGGCGAACTCCCCTGGGTTTGTAGCCGCCGTCGTTTGGGCCATCGAGCAGCAGGAGGACATCTCCTCGGTGGATGGCGTCCCAGAGGAGTTCTCCGAGGAGGTCTTGGCTCTTGCTACCTGTGAGGACGAGCAGAGCTACCAGACCCTGGCGGCCCTCGCGGGCATCGAGCTTGTGGAGGGTGACGGCCTCCCCCCGGTGGAGAGCGATGAATGACTGGCCGGCGGCCAGCCCCAGACCCTGCCCTTCGAGGAAGTGAGGTCTTGCCCTGATGATCAGACCCTCTCCGCCCTGGAGAAGCGGTCAGAACCAGCGGAACCCCGACGCGCCCGAGGACGCAGAGACCCTTGGGGCCAACGTCCCCATCCCAAGAGCGTGGCCTTCACCTCTGGGACCCGCTTGCGACGCACCTACCGCTCAGCTGGTGCCCCATCGCCGCCGAGGGATGACTTGTTCAGCCACCCTCTTGCAGGAAGCACCCCCTTCGATGAGCCGTCACTACCTCTTGATGACGGCCCTGCTTATACACAAGCGAGGATCGAGGGTCGGAGGGGACGGCGAGTTCCCCGGCACAGACCCCCCATTATGGGCAGCAACCGCGGAGAGCCCCGCGATCTTCGCCCCCGACCGCGTGTTGTCCTACCACTGCCCATCTATCAGTCCAACCTCGCAGACCCACGGAAAAGGCTAACTGCGTGGCACTGGAAGAGAGATCCGTACTCCCTCCCCCTCGAGGTCGCCATGCAAAAGGTCCGCAGAGCTCTGCGCAAATCCCCAGAGGCTGCCAAGGACCTGGTGGATAAGATGTCGGAGCGCGCCCGCAGCCGCATACACTCTGGGAGTCGATCGCCAAAGGAGCGCGTGAACCGCGCCAACCAGCTGGCAGAGAGGATACGCATTGCCCGCGAACCTCAAGATCGCAAGGAGGGCCATCAGCGCATAGCATTGTGGCACCTCCTCTCACACGACGGTCACCAGCAAGTCCCCGAACCCTCTAACGCCAGCTCCCACGACCTCTACGCGGCTTGGAGAGAGCTGTCGCCCGCCGAGCAGCAAAAGGCAATCGCCACTTCGAGCCCAGACTCTTCTCCAGGTAGCAGGCTGTGGGAAAAGGAGGGCGCACGAAGAGCAGCAGCGAGATCTTCGACATCCCTCTGCACCCTGGACACCGAAGTGGGTACGATACCTGGGACAGCGGGAGATGTGGGTCTACCTGGCGCCTGGTGCAGTCTGCACGCAGTACACCAGTACAAGATGAGGAAGCTGGGTCCCAGCCCCTTGGGAGCATCCCCTCCATCATCCTCGCTGGCCGAGGCCACAACGGAGACTACATCTTCGCACCATGATAACGCGCCGGCCACCCCGGGAGGAAACCCCGAAGGTTCATCCTACTGCTCAGAGGTAGAGGAGACCTCCACACCCAGTTCGCTTTGCTTCACCCAGCAGATGACCACCGTCAGAACGCATGAAGCAGATGAAGCGCCGCCCTGTCTCGACAGTCACCCCATCGCTGAAGACCCTGAGGTGATGGAAGAGGAGTCCTCGGTCAATTCGCTCTGTTTCACCCAGCAGATGGCAGCAGCTGAGACCCCTGAGGCGAGAACTGACCACCAGAGCTCCCACCAACTCGCCCACAACTCCCCTACTGGCAGCCCTCAGCATGACGAGGATCCCCTCACCCATGGCAGGCTCATCAATAGTGTCGCTACCCATGCGAGCCCCACAACAAGCGGCACTACCCACGTGAGCCCCACAGTAAGCGGCACTACCCATGTAAGCCCTACCACCAGTGGCACTACCCATGTGAGCCCTACTACCAGTAACACCACCCATGTGAGCCCTACCACCAGCGACACCACTCATGTCAGCCCCACCTCGAGCGAATGCACCTCAGCGGGCACCCTGCTGACGGCGAGTGTAGTAAGACAACCTCGTCAGTCATCCGACTGAAGATGTTGATTTGCTGGATGAGGAGTTCTACGCCGCGTGTAGGCAAACGTTGGAAGAATGCCGCGAGGCCTCGGACAACCTCCTCCCCAACCTCAAGTGCAAAAGCGTACGCACAGATGGGGGAGTTCAGTGGAAGACCGACATCGAGGGTACCCTCGCAGCGGCACATGACGAAGAAGGACCGCTACTGCTGGTATTCTATGCAACCCTCAGAGGGCACACGGGCAAGGTGCTGATCGACTCGGGGGCCTCTGACAACTTCATCTCGGAGCAGAGCGCTAAGCGATGTGGCCTCACGACACGACCCGGCTCCGAGATGCGAGTCACCCTGGCGGATGGATCTGTGAAGATCACTGGCGCCACCGCGTACGCCAAGTTTAACACGCACACCACCACCGGCACCTATACGGAGAACGCCCTTGCCCTCCGGATCCTGCCACTGGGCATACAGGTGGATGTTATCCTCGGCGGAAGGTGGCTGCGCAGTCACTCTCCTGTCACTCTGGGCTATGAAGGGAATGGCTCCGTCTCCTTCCTCAGGAAGTCCCGCAGTGGTAAGATTGGGGATCGCGTCACCATCACAGGCTGTTCTCCTGGGAAAGCATCTGGGGACAGGTCTCCGAAGGGCACGGCCTGCGCGGGATTGGTGGATGAGGTGTTCCTAACCCCTGCCCAGCTGAAGAAGTACCTGGTGTACGCGAAGACGCAGAAGCTACGCGGCAATGACGACCCGGAGATACAACCCGCCTGGCTCATGGTGGCCGAGAAGTCCCCCGATGATACCGCTTCTGCCTTTGCAGCCACAGCTATCGACTCTGAGAACGCCGCACCCGCTGCGGATACTGAAGATGCAGAAGTGAGCCCTGAGTGGACCCTCAAGTTTCAGGACTTCTGGGGTGAGGAGTACAAAAAGGAGATGACGACTGCCCTACCGAACATCGATGGACTCAGACATGACCCCCAAGATGAAGCCAACATAAACCTGGACCCTGAGCTGAGCAAGAAGGGGCCTCCCTGCCAGCGCATCTACAAGAAGTCTGCAGAGGAACTCCGCCAACTTCGAGAACGCGTGGAGACTCTGATGTCCAAGGGCTACATCCGACCCTCTTCCAGCCCTGATGCAGCTCCCTGTCTGATGGTCCCCAAACCAGGGAACCCCAAGGAGCTGCGACTGGTGATCGATTACCGGCTCCTCAACCGCCAGACAGTTAAGGACAAGTATCCTCTCCCAGACATCCAGATGATGTTCGACGAGATGCAGGGTGCGAAGTTCTTCTCTTCGTTCGACGCGGTGGATGGCTTCTGGCAAGTACCGATGGCACCAGGAGATGTCGAGAAGACCGCCTTCACCACCCAGATGGGGTCATATGAGTGGTTGGTCATGCCGCAGGGGCTGCAGAATTCACCGTCTCAGTACCAACGACGGATGCAGCGGGCCTTGGGCCATCTCCCATTTGTCCGGATCTTCATCGATGACGTGGTCGTCTTCAGCAACACCGCTGCAGAGCACTACGAACACGTCAAGCAACTGCTCCTGACGTGCAGGGAGAAGGGCGTCTTCCTCAAGAGGTCCAAGTGCCAACTGTTGAAGAAATCCTTGCGGTTCCTTGGCCACTGTATCTCCGCAGATGGCTGCAGACCCCAACACGACAAGGTGGCTGCAGTGAGGGACTGGCCCGAGCTGGAAACGGTTACCCACGTCAGGCAGTTCTTGGGCCTGGCGGGGTATTACCGCAGGTTCATCCACTGCTTCTCCGAGATCGCTCAGCCCCTCACCCGGTTGACCAAGTCGGACGTACCCTGGGAGTGGGGTCCCATGCAGCAGTGGGCCTTCGAGGAGTTGAAGAAGGCCCTCACATCAGCGCCAGTGCTTGCCTTGCCCAACATTAAGGGTGCCGCAGACGGCACAGCGCCTTTCGTGGTGCAGACGGATGCTAGCGGCATCGCTCTTGGGGGAGTACTGATGCAAGACAATGGAGATGGTCTTGGGCTGCGCGTGATAGCATACGAGAGCCGCCAGTTCTCAGCCGCCGAGCAGAATTATCACACCGGCGAGCGTGAGCTAGGTGCTCTACACCACTGTACCACCGTTACCTGGCGGCATTACCTCATCTTCACCAACTTCCGCATCCAGGGTGATCACCGCCCCCTTGAATGGCTGATGGAACCTGGCAGGGAGCTTAGCCGCAGACAGGCACGCTGGTACATGGATCTGGTGGAGGTGGGAGTCCTGAGAATGGAGTACATCAAAGGAGCGCTGCTGCTGGTACCGGACGCCCTGTCCAGAAGACCCGACTTCAAAGACAAGGACGTGCGTGAGGGGTTGAAGGAGGCAGGGGTGATCGACCCCACCTCAGATCTACCGAAAGACCCCCTGGCAACGCTGGAGTCTGAATACTTCTCCAGCTCACCACCCGCAGCTCATCCCCACTGGGCACAGACTGTTGACTGTTGGCTCTCAGCAGTGGAGACCCTCTCCGTGGCGGAACAGGCCATGGACATGGGGGAGACCATCGCTCTCGTTAACCCGAAGCTCTATAAGGGAATGAAGGAGGATCACCTCGACTTCGACATGCCTGACTGGCCTGCAGCTGATAGCGCGAAGCCGGTAGAAGCTCCACACAAATCCCCTGATAGAGCTCCACCCCAGATAAGGATAACGAGGAGTATGTCACGCGCTGGGAAGGCCTCTACGACCCCAGCGCCTCCGCAGTCGGCATCACCGAAGACGCGAACGCCTACGTCACGAGCTGACGCATCGGAGGCGCCCACTGAGAAGGTGCCAGCGAGCTCACCAACCCCGCAGCAGGCGCCCCAACAGTCAGCTCCATCCCCGGTCCTTCACCCACAGAAACGGCAGGCTCCCCCAGAGGACTCACAGAATTGGCGTGTTCGAGCAGAGTACTCCTCGAAGTACGCCGAGAAATTTGGACCCTTCGATGTGGACGCCTGTTGTGACTTTGGCGGCCGCAACAGACAGGCGGATAGATTCTGGACAGACTGCCTTTCAGAGAAATGGAGGGGCCTTCGGGTTTGGTGTAACCCTCCATACAACTCCAAGTGCATTACTGTGGAGGCGATCTTGAACAAGTATATCGCAGAATGGAAGGCAGACCCAGAGAACACCTCAGCAGTCTTCGTTCTACCAGATCACCAGTCCAAGCTCCCCGCGTGGCGCAAACTTTTCAGAAAGGCCAATATGCAGATTGTAGAGGTCATCCCTACTCACGATGACAAGGGCGAGCCCAATCAGTTCTTCGAGAACCCAGATGGGAGGGCCTTCGACCTTCGCTGGCCTATTCTGATAGTACATGCCCCTCCCGCCAAACCACAACCAGCACGCGTGAGGCATCCGCGAACAGCCCCCGCTGTGATAAGGACAGGTGAGGCGGCAGACTTCAGAGACGCAGCCTCCCAGCAGTCAGACTCAAAGTTCCTGCGCGCGTTGAAGGCGGAGTACACCCGAGAGGGGACACTTCGTTCACTAAGAGAAAAAGTGAAGGCAGCACCACACCAATGCCTACAGGACTTCAGGCTAGTGGGTGAAGTGGTTTGGAGAACCGCAGCAGGGAGATATCAGTTGGTGCTGGGGGAGGACTCTCCGCTTCGGGAAGTAGTGATTCGCCATGCTCATGAGTCATTGTCCTCAGGCCACACTGGGCGAGACAAGACTCTGGAGAGGGTGCTGCGACGCTTCTATTGGCGTGGTGCCGCGGAAGATGTGGGCACCTGGGTTGCATCCTGCGCAGTGTGCCAATCAGTGAGGCCGCGGGGAACTTACCCGGATGGGTTGCTAAACCCTCACAGCATCCCGAACAGGCCATGGCAGGATGTCGCGGTGGACTTCGTCACCGGCCTGCCGGTATCAGAGAGAGGCAATGACGCTTTCGTGGCCTTCACCTGCAAGCTGACGAAGATGGTCCACGTTGTGCCGATGAACTTCGGCGACAGCTCCGCAGCTGTGGTGGCCAGAATCTACTTTGACTCGGTGTGGCGCTTACATGGCGCGCCTATGAAGATTGTCTCTGATCGTGACCCGCGGTTTCAAGATGCTTTCTGGCAGGAACTCATGAGATTGATGGGTGTGAAAGTGGCTCGTACCACGCCGTACAACCCTCGGTCTGACGGCCAGGCGGAACACAGCAACATGGTTATTGAGGACATGCTCAGGTCCTTTGTAGACGCCAATGTGGAGGACTGGGATCTGTTCACCACTAACGTGGAGTTCGCGATCAATGACTCCAGGAGTGAATCTACTGGCTTCACGCCATTTGAACTGGTGTTCGAGTTCTCGCCGCTGTCGCAGTTGGACCTTTTCCCGGAGGCCGCACAGTCCACCGCTGGACGACGAACTGGGGGAGTAGGCACCGCACACGAAGTGGCTGTGAAATTTTCGTCGCAGCTGCGGGACGCCAGACAGCGGTTAGAGCTGGCTCAACAGCGACAGCGTGAACAGTTTGATCGCAGGCACGGGCAGCGGGAGTATGCTGTTGGAGATCTGGTCTGGATAGAGGCGAAACACCTTACGGAGAAGGTGATGGATCGCTCCATCTGTAGGAAACTGACCAAGCGCTGGCATGGACCAGTTCCTGTGACTGAACGCTTCTTCAGCGATGTACAGATGACCATGCCAGAGGCCGACAGAGGAGCCCCAGTAGCCTACCGCCTACGCCTCCCTCCTCACTGGCGGATTCACGACGTGTTCGCTCAACATCGCCTCAAACCGTACACCAGCGGTCAAGATGCTTTTGCCGCACGCGATCACCTAGCAGTACCTGAAGAAGTGGTAGTGGACGGTCAGAAGGAAGTACACGTTGAGCGCATCCTTGCACGTCGAGTGCGGTCTGTTCGAGGAAAGGAGGTGGAAGAGTGGAAGGTTCGCTGGACTGGCTACTCCAAAGCTCACGACCAATGGAGGACGCGTGACAAACTTGAACGCGGAAGTCCACTTCAACAGCTTCGTGAATTCGAGCAAGCGAGACTGCACATGGAAGCGCAAGTTCGCGACGAAGCCACTCGGCGACGCGAGCAGCGTGGCCGTCACTCCGCTCAAGCCGGAGTGACACTGGCCCACCTCATCACTAATCCCTGCGATGAACTGGACCAGCTCGAACAGATGGAAGATGATACCCCCCTGCCGTGGGAACGCCAGGAGCGCGTGGAAGATGGGTCGTTGGCACTGGTGACAGAGCTGCTAGCGATACAGGCAAAAGCAAGCCGCACGCCCAGGATTCTCGTACTTTTCAGCGGTACTGGCTCAGTTGAGAGGGAATTCCTAAATTGCTTCCCCTCCGCTTCAGTAGTGACCCTCGACTCTGGGCATATCTGGCAACCCACTCATGTGTGTGACATCCTGCAATGGGACTACAAACAATACCCGCCTGGATTCTTCGATGTCATTTGGGCAAGTCCCCCCTGCAGGCAGTACAGTCAAGCGCGCACCACTGGTGGACCCCCTGACCTTCCCCAGGCTGACAAAATCGTACGACGAGCATTGCAGATCATTGACTACCTCGAGCCAAAACATTGGTTCATGGAAAACCCCAGAGGTCGCTTCCCTAACGCGCTACGGCTTCGCCCTATGATGCGCCAGCTTCCCCCACCGCTGGTGTGTACCTACTGCATGTACGGTACGCAGTACATGAAACTCACCTGCATATGGACGAACTCAGCACCACCCTCGCCCCTGCTACGCTGTACTACTTCAACACCGTGTGCGTGCAGATGGGCAACCGGTGCTCATCCAGACTGCTCAGCTTGGACCTCACCCGCAGCAGACTGGAGCAGGTCGATCTGCGAGTGTATATCCCGTGCCAGCACTCCTGCTACGACAACTTTTCCGACATTTACGCCTCCGCGACACTGAAGACCCGCTTTAGATTCCAAGTGGCACCCTTCTTCTTGAAAGTGGTGCCCTGGTAGCGGCAGGCAAACTATGCGCGAATAAGAGGAACCAGAGAACCTAAGAACTGGAAACAGCAAGGAACCAGAAAACCTAAGAACCGGAACTTAGATGGGTACCTTAGCGGAGTGATCCCAGGAGGTAGACCACTCCTAAGGGGGGGAGAGTTGTGCCCGGAGGCACAGCGTGAGCCGATATGTCTATGCGTCCGTATGTGTGTCATCGGGGGTAATCTGGGATTGGCACGATGACAGTGAGATTGGGCTTGAAATCATGATGAGAATGAATACCAGATGTCCGGGGTATGACAGTATGACACTATGACACTATGACAGTATGACAGTATGACACTATAGTAGTATGACAGTACTGTGGGGTGTGTCATCGTGGAACTCAGTCAGACCCTCGAAGAATGGTCAGATTCGCATCGGGGTTGAAAAGACAATGAAATCGAATATCAGATATTAAGGTTATGACAGTATGACAGTATGACGCTATGACAGTATGACAGTACAGTAGTATGACAGTACTGTGGGGCAGTCATCGTGTCAGCCTGTCGGCATAACATCTGAATCGAGAATGATGAATCGGAATTAGAAATGAGATCGGATCGGGAACTGAACGTTGAGGCGAAGTGTGACATCGGCTCTCGAGTGGTTGACCCTGCAACCTGAGTGACGAGTGAATAAGTAGAGCACTTGAGAAGTGTTTAGCCGTCAGAACTCGGAACCGAATTATCGTTTGTACCTCAATCTGGCCCTGATCCAGTATATTATAAAAATCCGAATTGTGTACCTTTGCACGTTCAATCAAAAACATATCTCCGAGCATCTGTCGTCGTGCCCCTGGCACAACAGGTGCCCATAGGTTTGGTTTCAAAGGAATAAGCAAAATATGAGATGTTATAATCACATCCTGCGGGCGCATGCCTGACCCTCTCAGCAGCCTGTCCCCTGTCATCCTGCGGGCGCATGCCTGACCCTCTCAGCAACCTGCCCCCTGTCATCCTGCGGGCGCATGCCTGACCCTCCTTTGCCCCGTCGTCACCGGGCACAACCATGCCTAACCCTCTCCGACCTGCCCCCGTCATCCTGCGGGCATGCTTGACCACTCTCGGCAACCACGCCCCCGTCATCCACGCGGGCGCATGCGACCCTCTCGACACTGTCATCCGCGAGGCGCATGCTGACCCGCTCTCGGCCGGCACACTTGTCATCTTGCGGGCGCATGCTGACCACTCTCCTTTGCTCCCCGTCATCACGCGGGCGCATGCACGACCACTCTCAGCACGTCCCTGTCATCCTGCGGGCGCATGCCTGACCCACTCTCATCACGCCACCCGTCATCACGCGGGCGCATGCTGACCCTCTCGGCCACGCCCCGTCGTCCACGGGCGCATGCACGACCTCTCCAGCCCCTGCCCCCGTCATCACGCGGGCGCATGCACGGCCGCTCTCAACCTGCCCACGTCGTCACGGGCGCATGCTACGGCAAATTCTCAACAATCTGCCCCTGTCATCTTGCGGACGCATGCACGACCCTCTCGGCACACCCCCCGTCATCCTGCGGGCGCATGCTGTCCCTCTCGAGCTTGCCCCACGTCATCACGCGGGCGCATTCACGACCGCTCTCAGCACGCCCCCATCATCCCTACGGGCGCATGCCTGGCTCCCTCTCCTTTGCCCCGTCATCCTGCGGGCGCATGCCTGACCCTCTCATCCTGCCCCCCCCGTCGACGTCCTGCGGGTGCATGCCTTACGTATTTTGTGTGCTCATGTTATTTAAGCGGGTTGGCAAGTGACCATACAGGTGACCACAGGTGACCATCATAGGTGATCACAGGTGACCATAGCTGACGACCGGTGACCCTAAGTTTGGTTTTAAAGTATCATGCCACAAGTAATAAGCAAAATATGAGATGTTATAATCACCTGAGTGTCCTCTGGGTTTGCACTATTATCATCAGCGAGAAGCTGCCATTGTGACGGTTCGGGCACCGCGGTGGTGTGAACCTGCTCACGCAGCACTTGACGGACAGGTCATGTTCAATATTGTGAGGGAAAACAATTCTGATGCTGGTTCGAATGTGCAGTCATATGCATAACGGATGCGTATTTTTTTGTCTGCTAATGTTTTAAGCAGGTTGACAAGTGACCATACAGGTGACCACAGGTGACCATCATAGGTGATCACAGATGGCCATAGCTGACCACAGGTGACCCTAAGTTTGGTTTTAAAGTATGCAAGTAATAAGCAAAATATGAGATGTTATAATCACCTGAATGTCCTTTGGGTTTGCACTATTATCATCAGCGAGAAGCTGCCATTGTGACGGTTCGGGCATCGCGGTGGTGTGGACCTGCTCACGCAGCAATTGACGGACAGGTCATGTTCTGCGTTGTGAGAAAAAACAACTTTGATGCTGGTTCGAATGTGCAGTCATATGCACCAGGGATACGTATTTTGTGTGCTCATGTTTTAAGCTGGTTGGCAAGTGACCATACAGGTGACCACAGTTGACCATCTTTCTAAGGAGATCACAGGTGGCCATAGCTGACCACAAGTGCCCATAGGTTTGGTTATTGAGTATGAGTAATACGCAAAATATGAGATGTTATAATCACCTGAGTGTCCTCTGGGTTTGCATTATTATTATCAGCGAGAAGCTGCCATTGTGACGGTTCGGGCACCGCGGTGGTGTGGACCTGCTCACGCAGCAATTGACGGACAGGTCAGAATATTCTGCGTCGTGAGATAAAACAACTCTGGTGGAAGTTGGGATGTGACAAGTTCTGCTTTCATGAATTCAATTATACAATACATAATAGTGTAAGATCATTGCCCTTGATTTAAAAACACAGTGTCTATTGAGTCTGATTAGTTCAGGAGAGTTCTATTCGATTCAAGTCTGTAATTCTACTATCATTCTATCTGCAAAGCAGACTGCCGATGAAGATAGCCGCAACTTGTAAGAACTGTATGGGAAAACTGTATCCAGTTAACGTATAAGCCTTAAAAAACGGTGATCTCAAGAGTTCATGCCTACCTGCTCACCCTCAGAGTCACTATCATCATTGTCTAAAAGAGTTTCAGGATCGTTCTCAGCTTGATCGATGGGAACAGCTTCCTCTAGAAGTCCACCGATGTCAGTGGCAATTGTATGAAGCAGACCGTCGCCGTCTTCGGGATCAGCAGAGTCGTGCTGAACGACTTCCTGCTCAATTGTGTCTAGCCAACTGCAAACTCGCTTCTCCAACTGTTGAAGACGAATATTCTCGACTCGATTCCACTCAGAACGTGCGTCGTTGAGTAAGTTGATGTAACCCTTTTCTTCTGCTTTCACCGTGCCCTTATTCACATACCGACATTTTGCTGGATCCGTCGAATGTTGGTCCACAGATGGTTTTAAGGCTACCTGGACTGCATTCTTCGGAGTATTTGCGAGTATTTCAGCCTTGTGCATTATTTCGAACTGGCTCTCCTTCTTGGCAAGCTGGCATGTTATCATTTGCGTGATGTTCCTACCCTGCTTCAATCGGTCACTGGCGTTACGGATGACAGTCAAGGGGTCCACGCTGCTTCTATCTTTGCCACAGTCCTTCTCAAACTTTTCGACACTATGGTTGATGCCGTTTTTCTTGGTGATAGCGAAATTAGTGTCTGAAGGAGCGGTTTTGATATTCCATCTCCTGTTTACTTCTCTATCGCGTTCTGGCTTTGGCATGTGCTGGTGATACATAAAAATGCGCATCTGCTCTGAGTTGTAGAAGTGCGCGTATCCTGACTTGTCTGCTGCTAACGCATTCATATCTTTGAAAGACCACGGGATATTGCACGTTTTAGCTTGTTTGAACTGTTTCGAAAACTGAGATGTTTTCGTCGCATCTGAACCCGTGACTGAAGGAGATTCTGAAAGCCTAGGTTTCTTGGCTGCGTGTTCCGCTGAGTCACTAAGGAGAGTGGCTGGCCTAATCGCGAAGGGATCCAACTTGGATTCTACTTTACTCCAGAATATCGACGGCAGTTTTCCAGATTCGGCGGACACCTCTTTATGGAGGTTTTTGTACAACGCCATGTGTTGCGCGTCAATCAACCTATCGTCATCGAAAGACAGTAGTAAAGAAGCCGAGTTGAAAACAAATTGCTTTTGAAACGCCGCAACGACAGAATCCGTAGAGAGTACACTGGCTGGAATACCCAAGTCAGAGATCACGCTAGCAAGAAGCTCAGGAAGTTCCGGCAGTAGTGCCTCCTCAGCACTTGGAGGGTCCTCAACTGCGGCGTCGACCATTTTTTCAAGTGGACTCCAATAAACTAAGTCTGCTTTAAGCTCAACGAACAGGTATAAAAGTGTGAAGGTCTATAACTCTGTATCATTACAATTTACATTGTACAGATCTTGGCGTTATCGTTATTGTACAATTAAGGCCAATCGAATGCCTTCGTACAATAGGGATGCATGTGCGGACGGTGGATGTTTCGAATAAAATATGGTTATATAATATATTCGCTGACCCTGCCCCCTAGATTCTCGCCCCAGATTCGCCACCCCCGCCCCCCGCCCCCTAGAACTTGCATTTTACCCTCGGTGGTGAGCACCCCCTAGACTTGGATTTTGCCCCTGGGGTACGACCCGCTATCAATCCTCGGAAGCTCTTTCTCCCGCAGTTGAGATTGTCCGCCTCAGTAAAATATACCGTAGATCGATTGATATTAAATATCGAATGGTTTGCCGGCAAAACCACGAAGGAGATAAACTAAGAGCTTGACTGGTGAATTATATACAGCCATGAGATGAAACAGATGTACAAGTATATTTAATCAGTGGGCCATATTTCCATCCGATTTTGGCAAACAGGTTTGCCTGTGCCCGGAGGCACAGCGTGAGCCGATATGCCTATGCGTCCGTATGTGTGTCATCGGGGGCAATCTGGGATTGGCACGATGACAGTGAAATTGGGCTTGAAATCACGATGAGAATGCGAATACCAGATGTCCGGGGTATGACAGTATGACAGTATGACACTATGACACTATGACACTATGACACTATAGTAGTATGACAGTACTGTGGGGTGGTCATCGTGGCACTTAGTCAGACCCTCGGGGAATGGCCGGATTCGCATCGGGATCAGAAAGACAATGAAATCGAGTATCAGATGTCGGGGATATGACAGTATGCCAGTATGACAGTATGACAGTACAGTAGTATGTCAGTACTGTATGACAGTCATCGTGTCAGTCCGTCGACGTGACATCTGAATCGAGAATGACGAATCGGAATTAGAAATGAGATCGGATCAGGAATCGAACGTTGGGCCGTGGTGTGACATCGGGTGCCGGGTGGTTGACCCTGTAGCCCGAGTGACGAGTGAATAAGTGGAGCACTTGAGAAGTGTTTAGCCTTCAGAACTCGGAACCGAATTATCGTTTGTACCTCAATCTGGCCCTGATCCAGTATATTATAAAATCCGAATTGTGTACCTTTGCACGTTCAATCAAAAACATATCTCCGAGCATCTGTCGTAGTGCCCACGGGCACATTTGGTATCAGTGTGCTGCGATTTCGCCCCTGCGCAACACCGCAACTCGCCCACGGACCCATTGGAACTTTCGTTGTAATACATGGGGAGAGCTGTACTTCCGGCTATACGTGCGCAATTTTTGCCTCTGTAAGTACATTTTTTTTCGTATACAACGGCCGTATTCTCTGGGAAATATCTCCAAAACGTCATATTTCAGCTCCTTAACACTGGGGGCTCAAACGGGCTCAGAAACCCAAGCATTCGTTTTCCGATCTTAAACCCAAAGTCCGTCCCAGGCCACAAACGACCGTCAGGGAGCACCCTGAAGGGTTTCCCCGGTCTATAGTAGCCAAGAAAACCACGTTCTGATACCAAATGTGCCCGTGGGCACTACGACAGATGCTCGGAGATGTGTTTTTGATTGAACGTGCAAAGGTACACAATTCGGATTTTTATAATATACTGGATCAGGGCCAGATTGAGGTACAAACGATAATTCGGTTCCGAGTTCTGAAGGCTAAACACTTCTCAAGTGCTCCACTTATTCACTCGTCACTCAGGTTGCAGGGTCAACCACTCGACAGCCGATGTCACACTTCGGCTCAACGTTCAATCGTCCCGATCCGATCTCATTTCTAATTCCGATTCGTCATTCTCGATTCAGATGTTATGCCGACAGACTGACACGATGACTGCCCCACAGTACTGTCATACTACTGTACTGTCATATTGTCATACTGTCATAGCGTCATACTGTCATACTATCATAACCTTGATATCTGATATTCGATTTCATTGTCTTTTCAACCCCGATGCGAATCCGACCATTCTTCGAGGGTCTGACTGAGTGCCACGATGACACCCCCCACAGTACTGTCATACTACTATAGTGTCATACTGTCATACTGTCATAGTGTCATACTGTCATACCCCGGACATCTGGTATTCATTCTCATCGTGATTTCAAGCCCAATTTCACTGTCATCGTGCCAATCCCAGATTACCCCCGATGACACACATACGGACGCATAGGCATATCGGCTCACGCTGTGCCTCCGGGCACATTGCCAAAAGTTGGCCAAGAGGTGTCATCCACCAAATTGGCAATCCACCACTGCTCGATTGCCAATTTATGGAGGTGACTGCACAGTGACAGTGTTATACCCGCGCTGACCTATGGCGGTTTCTGATGCGTATGGGTCAGAATGCTGTGGGGAGCGGGCTTGCAGCACGTGTACGGCATCCCCGCGGCCTTACCGTAATTTCATATATAGTCAATTGGGTTTATTTTAGTATGCACGTAGGCAAATGCCGAATATTGAAGTTTGCACGTAGGCAAATGATTAAATACTAGTCTGCGTGCGCGTAGGCAAATGACTATAGCACTACATTGTGTCGACAAATAATTGAAGTAGGTTGGGGGATGGGAGGGGGGGAGGGGGGGTAGCACGTCACATATGAGTGTCTGCTGTGATGGAGGTGAGGAAGTATAAATCTGCAAATATAATAGTCGCTTGTGCACGCATTCCATCGTCGTGTAGACGATCAGCGGTACAATCGTTTGAATTGAGCATATAGCGCTTTGAAGATGGAGGCCGTCGATCCTTCCGTGGGTATTGAAATATGTTTTTAAATAGCATGCAAGCACAACTCGCGGATCCCCGCAATACCCCCCTCCCCCAACACACTATTCGATGAAAATGACATTCTCATGTGAAAATGATATTGCCTTATTTATACCTCATGATAGGATTAAAAAGTCGCATTTTAACAGTCAAGAACATGCAAGTGCAGGTTGTGCATTAGGTTTAATGGTTTTTATGGTGCAAAATTGAGGTCAAATGCACTTTTTCGAAATCTAGGAGGAGTGAAAACACAAAGAACTTTTGACTCGGAATCTATATACACGTTATACACATATTATTTACATGTTTTTTTTCAGTCTTGCTTTACGCGTCCACTTCAGGCGCTACCGCTACCGCTACGCAATTATCAAAAGCTTCGTCTTCATCGGAATCATCCGATTCATTCAAGTCACCTAGGTCCTTGCGCGTGCGTTTGGATTGTTGTGCAAGCAAAGCGACGACTATCTGCGCGTATTGCTCGTTCGGTATACTCCGATCGGGGGCTTTCGCATCCACATTCCATACCAGCACTATTTCATTCTTATCGAAAGTCTCGGTAGACGGTCGGTGCCCCGGTGGCGCTGCGAAAGCTCCTGGGCGTGACTCGCAAGCTGCTTGCCGAGGTGCTTCTTCTTGGTGTCGGTGTGCTTTTTGGGTTGGAAATAGCGATATAGCAGCTGTTGAGTTGACGGATAGCGCGCCTCCACCTTCACCAAGTACAACGGATCCAACCATTATTCGCTTCGCCTCAGTTGTACGCGGAAAGCGAACTTGTCGTTTTCAGATTCCACCGCGAGAGCCATTGCAAAGCTGCCGACTGTCATCTGGCCGTAGGTGACCTCCCACTGGGCGTTGTCCACGTACTGCTCTGCTTGCTTTTGGGCTCGACCTTGGTGTTTCCGTTTACCGTTGTACACTTCTATCGGCGCTCGATCAATTCGGCGTTGGATGCGCACCGGTATAGCGGGGACGGCGGCAGCCCCGGCAGCTTCTATCGCCAACGCGGGCGCCTCTATCAGTCGAACCAAGGTGGCATTGCGCTCGATGGCGATTTTCTCGGGATGCTGGAAGGGTATCGCGGGCGCTTGACATTCTCCACCAGCGGTTAGGTGGCGCTGTTTCTCGATGACATCCTCGCGCCAAAGCTTTTCGTGCACGTCCGTGAGCTTTGTGTCCAAAATGTCCTTCAACGCCTGTAAGGTATGCTCAAGCTTTTCGATGGCTTCTTCGGTAAAAGGAATCGGCTTGATGTATCCAGGCCCCGCGACAGGGGGTGTAGAAGCAAGCTTTGCCAATGGAGTCTCGGGTAACCATTTGGGTGAAATGGAATACTGTTTGTACTGCATGCCCACTTCGCCGTGCTCGTCCTTCTTGAACTTGAAAGCCTGCTGTGCTAAAGTATTGTGGCATTCGAAGACGTGACCATCAAACCAAGAGCTGAAGTCGAAGATCTTCTCGGTGTGCTCGCACGTTACATCATCCGTAAATCATTCTTGTGCGACCTCTATCATCTCGTCGAGCGTCCAAGCTTGCTTGCGTCGTAGACGCACGGAGAAGCGTGAAAACATCTGGTCAATGTTCTCGTGCGTATGTCCCACCAACAGAAAGTTGAGTTTCACCTTGCGAAAGACGTCCGTGTGAACCAGCCAAGCTGCGTATGCCAACATCAACTTGCTCTTGTTGGTGCTCACATTGTCAAGCTGTACATACAATACTTCCGGCATCGGGTATGAATTTTCCCCGTCCCCGTTGCGTCGATGCTCTTGAATGCGGAGGATATCCCGGTGCAAAACGTTGACAAGGAAGTTCGCATCGTCCTTGAAGTTGGCGTGGTTGAAATCCATGAAGCGGCCCACGTTCTCGATCATGCTCCCCATGTTGTGCACGTCAAGGAAGTCCTTAGAGTCCAGATGTTTAGGGATGCGTCGAAAGTGTGGCAGTCGGGTGGTCCACTGCGTCATGCCATCGACGATCACCGAGGCATACTTATGCCAAGTTTTGTTCATGGCAATGCTCTTGGTCATATTCGCTTTACGACCATGTTTGTAGAATCTCTGGCGCTCCGCTCGTGCGATTGCCAGATGTTTGTTGAGAGGCCCGTTGTATTGCGTTGTACAAGGTACACAAATTCGGGTCAGTGAACAAATTACATAAGCATATAAACACATCACAAAGCTATTCAAGAATATTCACCTTTTTGAGATTTGGTTAAGCCTTCCTTCAATAACTTGAAGGACGCGCAAACATCGCACTGAGAAAATCGGTTCACCGATGGAATCTTGAGCCAAGAGCTGCAATCTTCGTCAAATACTTTGTAGAAGTAACTGAGAGAGATCTTTTTGCTCTCCTCATTCTCACGCAAGCCCTCGATGTACTCGTCCCACAGCTCTTCGATGGTCAAACCATCCGAAAGGTGAATCTCGGCTTTGTCAGGTTGGGGTTGTCCGTATTCGTCGGCGTATTTCTTGATCCATGCGACGACCGACTCGCGTTTCAGGGAAAACTTGTGGTTGTCCTCCTCGTACGTCAATCCATGAACAAACGTGTGTCGGCCCTCGAGCACGCGTGTCCGACAGTCGTGAAGATACCCGTAGCTGATGCCGTAAGCCATATAGTAGAACTTAAAGCACACCTGTTACAAAAAAAGATACCGTCACTCAAAAAATATTAACACATTATCCAGAAAACGCATAAGGGTTTTGGTAGGTCATGCCAATTTAACCCCTTAGTTGCGGTTGGAATTTTTTGCAAAAATATGTGGTTTGGGGACAATTCAAAGTATTGCGTGATCATGGCCGCATGCACGCATACGACATCATGTATGTTATAGGAGACCATCAAATAAGCCACAACGAATCATGGTATAGCTATATCTATCGTATATCTCGAGATATATGGATTATCCAACCAAAATTTTGAGTATTTTGAGCATAGAAATTACGCATACGTCTTGTGTACGATGCGTGACTGCAGTCTTATTGACCTGTATCATGGTAAAATATCGCGGAAATTAACATGTTAGACTATCCCTAATCCATAGTACGCATTAATACCGCCCAATGTGCCAAAAAATACCAAAAATGGCCAAAAAACACACCGAAAAAACACTTGGATTCAAATATTTTCCTCACTTAAGAAATGTTTTCCATACTTAAGCTAAAACTCAGGTGATTTTGCTCATAAAATGAGACTATGTGGTGATATAATACCCCATGTTGCATGCGAGACTGGCGCGGTTGGGATCCATTTCTATCGTATATTTCCACATGGCCACGTATATGCTTACCAATACGGGATGTTTATGGCTTGGTTAGCTACTTTTCAAAGCCAAATTTAAGCGCAAAATGACACAAATAGACAAATTTGGGTTTGGAAATACTAACACGTGAGAGATATATCGCACTAGTATATGTGCTATACTATTGGTTAACCTGTAGCCATATATCATGAGTGCACCCACAAACCTTACAATATCCGATGAGCCAACCGCGCATATGCAGTTTCATGGTAAGCCACGCTCTCATTTTCGAGGCCTTGTTGAGAATTCTCAACGTGTCGCAGCTAAGGGGTTAAGACGCTTGGGAGACACCCCCAACACTGCACGTCTGCAGGCGGGACGGCCGTCGCATGCTCGTCAGCACTCTCCAACCACGCCTTAAATCTGCGCAACCTAGACCCTCAGTGGGAATCGAACCCACGAGTGCGAGGTTCATAGCCTAGCGCCGTACCAACTCGACCAATGTCGCGAATATGTACACATCGTAAATTTAGAAATTTATCATACAATATTTCACATTCCTGTGCTGAACAATATTACACAATCTATCACAAGGTCCAAGAAAAAGTTCGCTTTGGCCAGAAGCCGTTCATTATGTCTGTTACCCATCTGTTGGCTATAGCCAACATTAGGGCCCCTTATGTTGGCTGGAGCCAACATAAGCCTTGCTGACAATGCCGGGAGCTGTCGGTATCGGATTGTACATTTTATTAGCTCAAAATGACGGCGGGGATGTTCTCTTTCGCACATGCGTTAACAACATTGGGACGCTCGAAATCATCGGCGAGAATTTGGGTTACTATTCAAGAGAGTGTGAAAATTTGTGGAATTTCCAAGGAATTTTGGGTGTTTACATACCCGTGTTACTTCGATCGATATTTTGAGGGTCAAGATGAACTCGGATGAAAGTTTTGACAAGACACTCCAGAAAGAGCAGCTCGAGATCTTGACAACATGGGTGTTCGATTTTTCAATGCCCTTCTCATGCCGCCCACATTGCACAATTTTCTTATGTTGGCTGCAGCCAACATAATGCGCATTTTTGCATTTTCGCGATCATACCCCAACTCTAGGGCACAATTATGCAAGCCCCCATGGGTGTAAGAAGGTATACCACGTATTGACATTTTTCAAAAGGTCTAGTAGCCCTTCAAACAACATTACTTTGGAGCAATATGTACCATTAACCATGAGTAATATGCTTCGGAACTTTGGGTTTTATGTTGGCTGCAGCCAACATAAAGATGGGTAAGAGACAATTAGCTAATGAACGCGCGGTTCCCGCAGCCAAAGTGTCTATGTGCGAGTCGCGCTTTGGCCAGAAGCCGTTCATTAGCTAATGAACGCGCGGTTCCCGCAGCCAAAGTGTCTATGTGTGAGTCGCGCTTTGGCCAGAAGCCGTTCATTAGCTAATGAACGGTTCCCGCAGCCAAAGTGTCTATGTGTGAGTCGCGCTTTGGCCAGAGGCCGTTCATTAGCTAATGAACGGTTCCCGCAGCCAAAGTGTCTATGTGTGAGTCGCGCTTTGGCCAGAGGCCGTTCATTAGCTAATGAACGGTTCCCGCAGCCAAAGTGTCTATGTGTGAGTCGCGCTTTGGCCAGAGGCCGTTCATTAGCTAATGAACGGTTCCCGCAGCCAAAGTGTCTATGTGTGAGTCGCGCTTTGGCCAGAGGCCGTTCATTAGCTAATGAACGGTTCCCGCAGCCAAAGTGTCTATGTGTGAGTCGCGCTTTGGCCAGAGGCCGTTCATTAGCTAATGAACGAGTTCAAATAAACATACCTGCTTCTTGGCCAAAAAGTATTTGAAGTCGAATTTATCTTCAGATCGAAAGCTGTTTTTTAGCAAGTCCTTCACGAAGTATTCCTTTCTATCTTTTTGCGACATGCTGAAAATGTTTTCGCGAAAAGACTTAATATCTGCCGATGAGAAAGATAGGCAGCAGTGCGACTTGCAATTGCACCTAATGGTTTCTGCCATTGATGTACTGTCAGCCTGCAAACGTCGCTGCTTGATACTAATTACGCCTTCATATTTCTTCTTGCGTATGCCGTATTCGTACGGTTTGCGCACAGCAATATGCTTGTTTACTTCACCGTTTAAACACCGAAGAGTGTGTCCATCAAGCAAGTCTAAACTTGTCTCTGAAAATTCTGTATCAAGTCTGCTTTTTATCTCATTTAAGTCAATTTCGCGCAAAGCGCGTGTCCCGGAAACGCGTGAAGAATTGGAGCTAACTTCCGATCTAGACGTCAAAGGCGCGTTCCAAAGGACCATTTGCGTATTTGCGCTCGGGGCTATGCTTGGAATTGGCTCCTGATCAAAGAAGTCGGCCTCTATTTCCATATATAGAATCTTCAATAACTATTTCCGGGCACGGTTTGCAGATAATCTCGCAACCCTCATCAAAAGGAATAGAAAACATATTTTGGTCAAAATTAGCCGTCATTAGCTTATGAAGCCGTTTATTACGTTCTGAAAATGATATGGACTGGCGAGTCAACAGAGAAATTCTATCTTCTTGGATCGATCGATTTCAGCGCAAATGACACCATGATATCCTCAAATCATATCTTTGATCTGAACAGACCGAATCAGGAAGCGACAGCAAATGTCATTTCTGACAAAAAAATGTCATCGATATTCGACATGTCATTTTTAGCCGACAGAAATGACTTACAATATTTTGCTAAAGTTACATCACTTTTTCAAAGTTCCTTCACACACACCCCTTTCACAGTTGACAGCCAATTTCTATCATTTCAGTATGGCGACAGCAGAAACATTTCAAGCACTGAGGGAGAATCATGTTTTCCAATTCTATCTTGGCAACAAGTGGAGCATTGTTAGAACGCTAAAAACCGACAATCCTGCAGATACCTTGCAGTTAGTAATCCACTCAGATGACCCGAACGAGCAGGCTGAAGAAATGTTTTACAATTTTCCCCAACGCTAGATCTCTACGAGTGTAGAAGAGGGTACCCTTCAATCGGATAAACGCGTACCGTATAGTATAATTGAAGGCCAGACTTCAATTTTGTGTTTCGTCATTCTTAGGAACAACAAGCTGACTATAATTGAACTGGACAGCTTAAACTTTGAGGAAGTCCTCAAAGTTCTTAAACTAAGCTGTCCAGCTTGAGCCTTCCGAAGCACTCTTAAACAAAGCTGTCCAGCTTGAGCCTTCCGAAGCACACGAATCGGTATTCAGCTTATCAAAATTTCAAAAGGAGCGAGGGCAGAAGAAGAAGAAGAAAAAAGCAAGGAATTCTTTCTAGCGAGCTACGGTGTGTAAACGCGGCGTGGAAAGCTTCGATTACAGCTCCTTTCTGGCAAAGCAAGAGGCCAGCGCAAGTGATTGATGACCTCGGCAGTGATGGCGAATACCTGTTTTACAGCCTTCGGTACGTCCCTTTCGCGCCTTGAGCCTGAACGGGGG
>LGRX02032581.1:0-15836 GCA_001247695.2 Cymbomonas tetramitiformis | reverse complement strand
GGTCACAAATCTCGCCGCCAGAGATCTTGACTGCTCGGATCACAAATCTCGCCGCCAGAGATCTTGACTGCTCGGGTCACAATATTCATTGCAAAAAGGCTCCCAATTTACTCCCAGGGTTGGGAGCACACGTGGCCTATCCGAAAATTCTGGTTCCTGGTAATTGGAAGATTCCACTTCACTCTCCCCAAATATGGCAAGTGGTTTTTGTACTGCAAGATGATGCACGCCCAATCGGAGAGAGATCGCGTATTGACTTGTGTCAATTTGGTGGCATTGTGCGGTGACGTGGATCATTTGAAGGCACTGCGCGGTGACCTGTCTTGTTTGGTGGTATTGTGTGGGGAAGTGTCTCGTTTGAGGGTATTGTAGTGCGATGACGCATTTCAGGGTATTGTAGTGCGATGACGCATTTCAGGGTATTGTAGTGCGATGACGCATCGCATTTGAGGGTATTGTAGTGCGATGACGCATCGCATTTGAGGGTATTGTAGTGCGATGACGCATTTCAGGGTATTGTAGTGCGATGACGCATTTCAGGGTATTGTAGTGCGATGACGCATTTCAGGGTATTTATAGTACGATGACGCATTTGAGGGTATTGTAGTGCGATGACGCATCTCGTTTGAGGGTATTGTGGTGCGATTGCCTGGACCCGACGTTGACTAAGCTGATGTGTTCCCGGACCTGTCCTCCCGTTGTCCACCGCCGCATGGGGGAGCCAGGCAAGAGCCCGGCCCCCCCCCGCTGCCACCGAAGGGGAGTCAAGCCTGGAAGAGCTCGGCACCCCCAGCAGCAGGCACAGGTCCATCACACGCTGAGGCCAAGGGTATCTCCGGAGATATGCACATCGGCGAAATGTCTCAAGTCGCTGGATCCAGGTATGCGCACTGCACTTCCCACGCAGATGGCATGCGGGCACGGCTCTTGGCATGTGCCTTTCAGCACAGCGAGACCCCTCCCATGTCAGCATCTACTACACCGTCTTCCCCTCGCGCAAGACGGGCGTAGAACATGGCGATGAGCATACGAAATGGAGGAAGGCATTTTCATGTTAGCTTCACACCGAGGAGGTCCTCCAGCAGTTGGAGTTCCTCCCTCTCGCCGATGCAAAAGCTTATTGATTAGCTTGCTTCCAGCAGGGTCCGCCGCGTTGCTGCTTTTGAGAACTGCGCCAGGAGGTTGTAGTAACTCGGATAGACCATCCTGTTCCCACAACTCAGTGTCGGTCACGCTTCCACAACTTAACGCCCGGTCACGCTTCCACAACTCAGCGCCCGGTCACGCTTCCACAACTCAGCGCCCAGTCACGCTTCCACAACTCAGCGCCCAGTCACGCTTTTACAACTCAGCGCCCGGTCACGCTTTCATAACTCAGCGCCCGGTCACGCTTCCACAACTCAGAGCCCGGTCACGCTTGCACAACTCAGCGCCCGGTCACGCTTGCACAACTCTGCGCCCGGTCACGCGCTTTCCTCAACGCCCGGTCACGCTTCCACAACTCAGCGCCTGGTCACGCTTGCACAACTCAGTGCCCGGTCATGCTTCCGCAACTCAGCGCCCGGTCACGCTTCCACAACTCAGCGCCCGGTCACGCTTCCACAACTCAGCGCCCGGTCACGCCAACTCAGCGCCCGGTCACGCTTGCACAACTCTGCGCCCGGTCACGCTTCCACAACTCAGCGCCCGGTCACGCTTGCACAACTCAGTGCCCGGTCACGCTTCCGCAACTCTGCGCCCGGTCACGCTTCCGCAACTCTGCGCCCGGTCACGCTTCCGCAACTCAGAGGGGTCACGCTTCCACAACTCAACGCCCGCTCACGCTTCCACAACTCTGCGCCCGCTCACGCTTGCACAACTCAGCGCCCGGTCATGCTTCCGCAACTCTGCGCCCGGTCACGCTTCCGCAACTCAGAGGGGTCACGCTTCCACAACTCTGCGCCCGGTCACGCTTCCACAACTCAGCGCCCGGTCACGCTTCCGCAACTCAGTGCCCGGTCACGCTTCCAACTCAGCGCCCGGTCACGCTTCCGCAACTCAGCGCCCGGTCACACTTCCACAACTCAGAGCCCGGTCACGATTTCACAACTCAGCGCCCGGTCACGCTTCCGCAACTCAGCGCCCGGTCACGCTTCCGCAACTCAGTGCCCGGTCACGCTTGCACAACACAGCGACCGGTCATGCTTCCACAACTCAGCGCCCGGTCACGCTTCCGCAACTCAGCGCCCGGTCACGCTTCCACAACTCAGCGCCCTTCCAATTGATAATAAATTTGACACAGATCATTCCCATTCCATCTACCGCTGCATCTCAACCCGAGTATAAGCCCTGCATGGCGCATTTTCATCGGAACTCGTATAGGATTGTTGATTTGACATCGGAACGCAGTCAACTTGGCTACTCCCTTGAAATGACCACGCCATCTGAACTCCGATGGACATCAAAAAATAAATACTTTCGTTGCACACATCGAGATTGTTGTTCATGGCGTCATGTTTCATTAATTAGTTTTATGCACTTCTGATGGAGTGTATCGGAACTTGTTCCGATGGGGAAACGATGTGAATGGTTATCTATTGCTCTCCGAGGTAAAGATTTCATCTCCATTGGGACTCCTTTCTTGTTCCCATGGAGCTACATTGGAACTCTCTATGTTGTTCAATTGCCATGGGCTCAACATTGGAATGTGCTCTGAAAAACCGCCACCATTCTGGGCTTAGGAACAGAGATCATCTCCCTCGCATTGTTCTGGGCAACGGAGTATTTGGGTTCCAGAATTTGTATGATCACCTGTGGCCACATCATGATATCCAAAAAATGTTCTGCTCGCTGCCTCGCATGCATGCAAGCGCCGTGGCTTTGAAATATCAATTAGAGCCGCACTCAACTGATTGCAAAGCGAATGCCAGTTTTCTCTTTTTCTGTGCATAACAATATGTGGTCATCGTGGGGAAGATCTGTGTCTTGCATTCGTTGTATATTGTTATGCTGCATATAATCGGGTTGCGTCAAAACTTAAGCAGAATCGGAAATCTGAGCAAATTAAGGCATCTGAAGAATTCAAGTTTCCGTGGAGTTGTAGCAAGTGAAATACATGTTTCTGGTACTGTGAGATTTTGGGGAAGGTGATAAGGCGCTTTTTGGAATTCTTCTGCAGTGGAGCTGGAACAAAGGCAACTTTTATGGTGAAGATGTCAAACCTGGCTTCAAGGGCGCACAAGCCCTCAGATCCTGCACATCGGGGCCAATAGCCACGTAGACACGACATACCTGTTATGCGTTTGCATTATAAGAGTGCATTTGAGGTGCCCAAAATATCGAAAGAATAGGCATTGACTCTAGTCTATATGTCGTATGTATTCCAAGATGTGTTTCAACTTTCTTTGATAGTTAGAATTAGCTTACATGTGCTTTCGTGCAGCCAACTGCCGCTATCGAATCGAGATCTCACCGCCTGTTGTCAGCTTCGATGCGGAAATCAAGCAGCATGTTCTTAAAACCAATTTTATGATATTTTCATGTATAGTCATGTGCATAAATTATTACCCTCTTTTTCACGATTTGAAGCACAGATCTCAAAAATTCACTCTCCACGCACGCACAGCCTACCTCTACGCGACTGTCATGCAGTTGAACTACGAGGGTGGTATATAGAAGAGGCCCACAAGGTCAACTTTCACGAGCGGAGGTCGAGTAGCCACACATTCCCACGACTGCCGCGTGTACGACGCACCACGTAGAAATACCCACGTTCAAGGCTTTTTGAGTGGGGAGGCCGAATGACGAATTATCTTAAATTCAAGAACTCGCTCCCATGTGACATTATGAACTGGAATATTGGGAACATATGGTGGCCAGTTGACACTTATCGATAGATCTCCTGAAACGCCCCTACGCTGACCCCCACAGTCTTTTCCCAAATTCGATGACAATTGGCTGAAATCAATTCCGATTTTCATGATAAAACAATGTGGCAGTCGTTTCAGAAATTCGTGAGTCGCCTTATCGCGCGATCTTCGGGCGCCCCACTTCATCAATACAGGGACCATGAGGTGGTCGAAATAAAGGAGAACTGGTCACTGGGCCGGTTATTGTGTCGCAGGTGACACCGCTATAGTCGTGCCACTACGTAGTTTACTTGACTATTTGAGCTGCTTGAGACCTTGAGTCCTTGAGAATCCCTACTACCCAGCGAATGACTCAGGCTCGCCTTATTGACATCGGCTACGAGCACACCTTATGGGAGCACACGGACCACCTCGCGCAGCGCCACACATTCTATGTAACCCGGAGGTGACATGCGCGCATGCGCGACCGACAGCGGGTTCGGGCGGTCTCGTCCATGCTATATGCCCAATTTCTGGTGGGTCGTAATTTATGCACACGATTATAACGTAATACCGATTATCAAGCTGCGGAATCAAGTTAATTATGATTCCTACTGTAGTAAAATTCGAAGATGCTTTGAACGAGTTCGGATGTTGATGTTAATCCATCCAAGCCAAAGGAAGGGATGCAGCGGAAAAGTCGAAGAATGCACAATCAAATTGTAGATATTTTGAAAAAGAAATCCAAAATAATTGTGCAATAATTTAGCTGCCAATTAAAGGATGCCCAAATTTTGAGGTGATTTCGTCAAATCGCGAGCGTGCCACGTCATCATGGCATCGCGATACGCCTAATCCATATTAAAATGAAATGTCTACGCCCACTGCAAACGTATCCCTATTATTATTATTATTATTGACAATTTATATATGTTCACCTTTCGTACCGAAAGTCGTATTTCAACACCCCACCGAGGGTCGTATACGATATATTCGCGCATATGTGCAATTTTGTACGTGCTTGCACTCACCACACGATCACATCGTGATGTGGCGGCGCCATAGAGATACGGACAGTAGATTGTGACACATGTGACGTGTTTGCCCCGAACGTATATACAGTATATATAGTAGTCGCAATCTCATTATTCCCGATCTAGAGTTGACGTCGGTGCCGCTCGTGCTCTCGACGCATATCAGCGGGACTCTCTCTGATTATTTTTCGTACGGTGTTTATTACATCATTTATTTTAAAACTTGAAATAGGCGTGAACAAAGTCTTTACAAAGGCGTATGTATGGACCCAAAAGGATTCATTATTTAAACGGTTTTATGTTGTTTCTTGTCGAGATTTTGCCAAAATTAATTATTTCTATATGAAATCTAGTTTGTCTGTTGAATGCACAACATTTGGTCGGGTGGGAATAACATGCATGCTTTCTTTGTTTGTCGATAATCGCCTAAAACTAGGCACCGAATTAATTAATCGATGGCATATGTCATTAATGCATGAAATGCTCCCAGAATTGTACGGTATCATACGCATAGCACGTGTATCATGTATCATGTATCCCGTACCATGTATCCTGTAACTGTAATTGCAAGAGGGTGTGATAACGAATGCAAAATACCTTGCGGGCATGCCAGAGTCTTTGTGGCTTGCCGTGCGAAACACAGCTGTAAAAGTTGACACCCGCCTTTACCCCGCTGTCAATTTCTGTTTTTGTGCTGAGGGGACGCCTCACCAGTGGGTCAGGGTGGCTTGAAGCTGCAGAAACGCCAACCTTAACCCCGAAACTAAACTGCGTGTTTTGTCTGCGCTTATGCTTATCGAGCTTGCGACGCTGGGTGACGATTTTCCCGAGAGTGCTACATCGGAACTTCGCAGAGCGCAGTTTCCATAGAATTCACAGGGGATCATGACGAGGGTCACGCGAAACATCGATATCCATAGTGTATTGGACCAGGTCCTCGTCGCCGTAAGCCATGTTTCGGGCTATGTCTTGTTTGTCGCTCAGACACGCAATCGGCGAGATGGAATTCGATATAACTTTGTCGATTGCGGTTCGGTGTTGACGACGCTCGGCAACGAATCATGTGATGATAGTATTTGAATATTGTTGGTTTTATATTTTGATTATTGTCGAAGATTCGCGGAATCCAATTATCTAATTTTGAAACCTTATTTTCTTTTGCATCGGGATCCAATCCGTCCGAATTCTTTGATTCCCTTCTTTCCTTTAGATACATCGATTTAAGCGTGGTCGGATTATTTCTTTTTAAATCGATAATGTAAGCACGGTACCTTGGTAACATATTTCGACTAGAATCATACTGCTTTCTCACATTGCGCAGTAATATATCGATGTATCAAATGATATTACCTCCATCACCGTTCGGACCGTTGATATACGGTATCGGTGTTGGTCCCATCCTAGAGAGGTCCGTAAACTGATCCCGCATTACGTTACGGATTGCGCGTTAAGGTCATCGTCGATGTGACGTTTAAACGTAGTAATCCAGAATGGGTTTATATTATTCTGGGAGCAAATTTTGATTGTACCGGGAACAGTCAACTTTTGCTATATATTTCAGGAACAATGGATATTTCTGTGGCAAATGCTGATCGTTTACGGTACAATTAATATTGGGATAAGTTTACATCGGGGGCCGACATTTCATTTAAATCCACATCGGGGGCCGACATCTCATTTTAATCCACATCGGGGGTACACTTCATTTTAATCCACATCGGGCGTGACACTCATTTTAATTCACAACATTTAATCCACATCGGGGGTAGACATGCTTTAATCCACATCGGGGGCTGACATGTCATTTTAATCTACATCGGGTGTAGACATCTCATTTTAATCCACATCGGGGGCATGCATTACATTCAACTTAAGGATATAATGCAAACGAAACATGACTATGCAAATCCAGCCGGTAGATATGTAAATCATATTGCGATGAAAATATCTACCGGTTGGATTTGCGAAATAATGTTTTTTTGAGCATTCAGCAGTGAAAAACTGGCTTCTTTAGCCAAACAAGACAGGCTTTCAACGTTTGCGGCACCAAACAACATTATTTCGCAAATCCAACCGGTAGATCTGCTCATCGTAATACGAGTTACATATCTACCGGTTGGATTTGAGTAGTTATGTTTCGTTTACATTGTATCGTTGGGCGTGTCTTCTGTCAAGGCATGCTATGAAATGGCAACCCCCGATGTAGACTAAAATGAGATGTCTACACCCGATGTGAAACGTTCAGGCTTGCTTGTCAGCCCCCGATGTGGATTAAAGTCAAATGCCGGCCCCGATGTGGATTAAATGAGATGTCTGCCCACGATGTGGATTAAAATCAAATGTCGGCCCCCGATGTGGATTAAATGAAGTGTTTGCCCCGATGTGGATTTAAATGAGATGTCTGCCCCCGATGTGGATTTAAATGAAATTTCGGCCCCCGATGTAAACTTATCCCATTAATATTTGCTACAAAAATATGTGCTTTCTTATATGTTTTCGGAACAATGAATATTCCTGGCAATGTTAAGGATCTGTTGGTATGATATTCTGATACATCGATATATCGGAATATCACAATCGATCGATTATAACGAAAGGAAAATTCGGAATCGATCGATTACGAGCTGAAAAAATCGGAATCAATCGATGCCAAATCGGGGAGAAAATCACTATTGATCGATTACATAATTTGAATTCCGTAATCGATATGGATCTCGATGATCGGTTATGGAAACCGATATTACAAAGTGCCCAACCTAGGATCTCAATGGCTTATTAAGCTGTCAGGTAGAATTGGCTTCCCGGATCGATGAAGGTCAAATGTGGCCCCCAATTGCTGATTGGTTGAGAATATATCGTGGCCGCCATGCCCAAGGCATTCAAAGAATCGGCTTGCACATTTGAGACCAGCATTTTTCGTCTCAGAACTCAAATCATTGCCATTCCAATTCAGGATTTCAGGTCACAGACTCCTGCCGTGTCCACCTGCTATTTATATTTTTGCGTGAACGATGGGAACGCGCGGACGAGGCACGAAAAGGAAGAGTAGCTTTGGAGTTGTCCTAGTTGCACAGGGCCAGGGTATCATCAAACGAACGCAGCGGTCGCCTTTCGACCCTGCTGGAGGTGACAAAACGTTAGAAGTGCGCGAGATCAAAGCGGAACGTCCCACGAATCTTGATAGGATGGGTCGATCTTTCCGACAAGGCGGATACATGGGAGCCGATAGAGCATCTTCTTGGACACGAGGTGGACGACATCAGAGCGTTCCGCACAGCACGTCGTAAGGAGGAGGCGGCAAAAGAGCAGGCCGAAGCCAATGCCAAGAAGAAACAACAACTTGAGGGAAGTGTGCGAAATTCGGAAGGTACTTCGCACAACTTTGCTAGCGATCCTTGTTATGATGCTTTCTCCCTCCGTGTGCCTCTGTTTATCCACATTTCCGCCGGTGGTTTTCATCCTCGTGGAGCGCTTGCTTGGCTCGTTGTCGCTTTTGGATATGTGTGTTGAAATTGACGCAGAGACCGATGGGTTTGAAGACGCCACGGGAGGCAGGCGACGTTCTAGTTGTCGTGGCGCCACCACAAGGTCCAGAAGGACGAGTCTGACAAAATCATGTTCGTCAAGTGCTTGTTGTGCCCAAAGGAGAACAAACCTTTCTGTGGCAACACGCGACGAATTTGAGGACGCGCTAGTCTACTGTGAATCGATATATCGATATATCGGAACTTTGCTGACAAAATCAGAATCGATCGATTACCAGTTGAAGAAATCAATATCGATCGATTATCGGGGTGAAAAATCATTATTTATCGCTCGGACACATGAACTATCGGAATCAATCAATCGGTAATTCAAAATGATCGAAATCAATCGATAAGCCTCGATCCAACCGATCCCTAGCCTTGATTACTGGTGCAAAAGTTCGATTGTACCGGAAACAATGAAAAAACTTGTAGGTTTCCGTTGCAAAAAACATAGATTCTAGAAGCATAATTGGCGGTGGTGGTGGGGCGGTGCGCGGTGGTACTCGGGCGGCGTTGGCCGGGGAGGGGGGGAGGGGGGTCACTACTGAGACGCTGAGACCCCCCCCACCGCCAACCCCCCACCTCCCCCAACCCCCACCCCCGGCCCACGCATCGCCTGAGTACCACCCGCGGACCGCCCCCGCCGCCACCGCCAGCTATGCTTCTAGAATCTACGTTTTTGCACCGGAAATATACAAGTGTTTTCATTGTTTCCGGTACAATCAACTTTTGCATCGAAGAGCTTTTGCACCCAAAATCTGCGCTGGAATCGAGGTGTCATGGCTTGCACCGGAAATCATCAAAATTTGCTCCGGGAAAATTTAAAACCTATCCAGAATCCTTACTGCGTCATGAAAAACGCGTCCCGAATTCGTGTTCCGGGTTGGGGGTTACGTGCTATAAGCACCTTGCGTCGTCATACTCGCTTTTGCAAAGTTCGGGTCATAAAGTTAGTTATCAAATATGGGACTTGAGAAAATAGCAACCAAACGCTTTCCCCAGCAGCGTCCCCAGCAGTTCCAGCCAAGGGACGGTATCGAGATCTTGATATTCTGATATATCGAGATATCGGGAAATATCATATATGACCTTGGTGGGTATGTCAAATCGACTGCATGAGAGCCACCGGCAAAGATATATAGGGTCTTGCAGCGGACACGGTGGCATGTCAACGTTCGAATGGTAGGTCGATCAAAGAGGTAATGAAACCCATGCTAGCATGGGAGTTAACGCGGAACGCGCTCTCCCTCGCAGTGAGACCCCGCACAGCCAGTCGAAGATTTCTAAGATTATGTGTTCATCTAAGTAACTTATTCCTATCTAATATCATCACAGATTTCTACTGAGTCCTTGGGTATCCGCATCGCGGAGAATGATAACCGCTTTCGCTACTTTTGGAAGTCGCGAAAAACCTAAAATCCCGCTCACTATACCCACATGCACGCGACGGCCCTTAGCGAGATTTGTGGTTGGCCGTTCAGACTGTACGAATTATTATTGAAAGATAACACACATGGGATAATATTTTGGTAAACGGTTCCCTCATCCGCTGCGCATGCTTGCTTGCAAGCGAGCGCGCGGATGAGGAACGAAACCCTAGCGGAAACGTGGACGCGGTGGACATCCGCGTTTTTGCTAGGGTTGACAGCGCGCTGTCAGATGCTCAAAAAGTGTTTGCTGTGCGTATATCATATGCGTGGTGCGCTTGTGCTATGCATGATGCTTTCATGCGGTGCGTATGTCGAGCCTTTCACTCGATGCGTGCCCAATGACCCCCTCCCTTGCGCGGCGTCCCAGATCCCATAATGTGCACGGATCTCGCGCGCGCAAAAAATATGTTGTTCCTAACACGCCCAACAATAAGTATGCTAAGTTTCGATGCTTGAGGTCTATCTCTCAGACCTCTACCTCACGCTGCTGGAAAGTGACTTACGGGGTTACGTAAGTCACTGTCCAGCAGCGTGGGGTAGAGGTCTGAGAGAAAATATCTGAGCGGACAGTGGTTTGTTCGACGTGAGCACGTGGCGGAGGCTAGACACGTCATCACAACACGGATATACGAATGGAAAATATAAAAAAAAAATAATTTCGCCAACAAATATTTTGGTGAATATAAACCTTTGGTATATTCACTACATCGCGGCCAGATTATTGGCTGGAAAAGAATGATTCCCGCAAGACTTTTGGTTATTGGTCATCCAGACCACAGGCTAACATGACCTGGAAGCTATCTTCCTAGAATCGTGAAATGTTTATAGATATATATGGTATTTTGTATATTGTACGATTTATACTCATGGCAAAATGGCATGAGGACTGAGAGTGTCACTCGACTGTCACAAGAGAGGGAAATCAGATTTCAACTTGTATTGTCCAGTGTGCCACACACTCATACGCGTGAATATACGTCGCGTGCGTCACGCATGCCTTCCCCTGCAACGTTCACATTTTTACCTTTTGCACTTACGCGAACGTCCATGTGTATATGTGTGCGTGGTGTTGTTTTGCTGTCCATACGTGTGGACACCATTTATTGTGCCGTCCATACGGGTGGAAGGCGGTGTACATACGTAAGGACGCCGTCTAACAAGTGGTTTATGTACGCAGGATACACAAGGCCTACTTGAGGCACGCCAACACGGAGAAGCTGTATCCCGAGAGGATGACAGGGAGAAAACTGGCCGGCCTGAAGTTGGAGCCTGCTGAGGTATCGGAACGGGACCGTGGATATCCCCCCGTCACGGTGTGTTTGCTTGTATTGTTCTAGTGGCATTTAGCTTGTCATTTGTTGTCGTTGCTCTTAATGCACTTACTTAGGTTGCATTCACTTGCAGTTCCATACGAGAGGAGCCGTCACTGGTTTCAGGACGTGCGGGGGTGTCAGAAGGAAAAGAAACACGATTCGGAAGTTGATGAGGGTAACGCGGACGATGATGTTGCTAATGATGCTGCTGCTGATGATGTTGAGGCTGTCGAGGATCCCGTCGCTGCTAATGACGGAGAGGCTGTGGAGGATGAGGAGGCGGGCGAGGACGAGGAGAAGGTGAAGGAGGATGAGGTGGAGGAGGAGGATGAGGAGGAGAAGAAGGAGGAAGGGCGGCTCCGCTCCCAAAAAGGCATCACCTCTTCAATTTCAAAAAAGGAAAAAAGGTTGCACCTGCGTCTGAAAAGCCAGCAAAGAAGTCGAAAAGCTAGGCTAGAATATTTTGTAAACATTTTGTAAAAGAATTGTGTATCCGTGTACCTTTCCTGCAGTGCCCTGCTCTGTCCCGTCTTCTTACGTCTTACATACTTACGTCTTACATACGGTGTTCACACGTACGGACGGTTTGTTCATACGTGTGGACTAAATCGTCCATACGCATGAATATATATTATCACAAGCTATCCACGCGTACGGACACCGATGTCCATACGCGTGGACTGCATCGTCCATACGCATTGATATGTATAAACACAAGCTATCCACACGTACGGACACCGATGTCCATACGCGTGGATATGTAAAAATCGATGCAAATCAACGTCCATCCGCACGGACACCGACGTTCATCCGGATAAGGACGTCGTCCACACGTACGGACGCACATGTCCATACGTGTGGACTATCTATTATTGACTGTCCTTATGGGAGTCCATATGCCGTCCGCACGCACGTTTACGATGTCCATATGCCGTCCTTGCGGGATTACATACGTTGTCCGCACGTCCGGTTACGATGTCCATGCGACGTCCATACGTTGTCCTTATGGGAGTCCATAGCCGTCCGCACGCACGTTTACGATGCCCATGCGCCGTCCATATGCCGTCCTTCGGGATACATACGGTGTCCGCACGTGCGATTGGATGTTCATGCGCTATCCATACGCTGTCCTTACGGTCGTCCATACGTTGTCCGCACGTCAGGGTTACGATGTCCGCGACAGGACATACCCCTGTATGGGAGTCCATATGCCGTCCGCACGCACGTTTACGATGTCCATGCGCCGTCCATATGCCGTCCTTGCGGGATGACATACGGTGTCCGCACGTGCGATTGTGATGTTCATGCGCTATCCATACGCTGTCCTTACGGTCGTCCATACGTTGTCCGCACGTCCGGTTACGATGTCCATATGCTATCCATACGGGTTTCCACACGGTGTCCCTGCGCTGTCGTGCGGGTGACTAGTGCCTCTGTCCGTGCGTATGGACACCATGTGGACATATTTTCTGTCCATACGGTGTCCATACGGTGGTCCATACGGCGTCCATACGAAATCCTTACGGTGTCCATGGGAGATTTTCATATGGACACCACAATTACGCGTCGTCCATATGGTTCTTACATATGCATCAAGGTTTCGCCATCAGAAATCTGTTCAGACTGTCCATACGGTTGTCCATACGGATCCTTACGATGTCCATACGCTGTCCATATGCAAATCCACACGGATGAATGGAGCAATAATCCGTAGGGCACCATTGCGAGGACCTCCCAATAGAGGTCACAACGGGTGCTGGGGGGTGCAGACGCAGCACCCTGGCGCGGATCTCCCGACGGAGGTCACATCAGACGCTGGAGGGTCGCGGGCTGAGCACTCTTGCGAGGACCTCCCGGTTGAGGTCGCAGCAGGCGCTGGAGGGGTGCAGATGCAACACCCTGGCGCGGATCTCCCGACGGAGGTCACATCAGACGCTGGAGGGGTGCAGACTGCGCACCCCGGCGCGGACCACCTGACGGAGGTCACAGCAGGCGCTGGAGGGGTGCAGATGCAGCACCCTGGCGCGGATCTCCCGATGGAGGTCACATCAGACGCTGGAGGGGTGCGAAAACACCCCGGCGCGGACCACCTGACGGAGGTCACAGTGCCCCCCACGAGAGGGGCGACACTGGCGTTTCATCACATGGCTTATTCGTTCAGCCGATACTGATTGTTCAACCAATGCCTTGGGTTCACAACCCAATTGTGGTGGCATCTATGAGATGCGGGGCATTGCGTAAAGGAGGTAGCATTGAGCTACAGCAGTCACTTCTGAAGAAGCACTGCACTCATACCCACACAGACGCTGCGTGAGCTATTAACGTTCCATAATAGCCTCGCTATATATCATATATCATATCGCTTCCAAGCGAAGCCCTAAGAGTGGTATTCTCCGACTCGTCAAGGCGACGAACTGAGGACGCATAAAGTGTGAGTGCAGTAGTAGAGATATCGAATTTTGTGTGCGCAGGTTGCGGATCGCATATTTCAAACAGGCGTCGCAGTCGCACATATATCAACATATCTCGCATAATATCGACCGCTGCGGAATAAACAGCGAAATCAGTGCGCGAGGAGACATCGTCGCAATCGCATTTGTTCGCATACACGCCGTCTGAGATAACAGCGCAAGAAGGTGTGCATACAGCATGCCGATCGCACATATGCGCTGCCATCATTCGTAAAATTGTTCGAGATTCGACAAACTGATGCGCAGATGCACAATTCGTCATCAGTGTGTGTTTCGTATACAAAATGGCATTCGTATCATATGCCGTACATATATGCGACGAGATATGATCACCATTCGCAGCGCGCACATCAGCGATTCATCAAAGTCGCAATAAATCGCAGTTTGCAGTTTTGATGCGTATACTGATCTCGTCATCGAAAAATCATCATTTCAAATGGTCGCAAAAATCACTTGTCGACGTGCGCATGATCATTTTGCTTAACAGAATATGTATACACCTGCTAGACGCATCATAAGAGATGACGCGCGATGATGATGGTATACATATGCAGCATGCTACAATATCTGTGATTCTCGCACATAAAAGATGATGCTCATTCACTGGCAGATTTGCATACAACTTTGCAGTCATATGTGTGTAAACTACACACACACAATCATAGTATGACAACAGATGAAGTGGATGCTATGCAATCATATACGTGTCTACAGCAAATATCATAGTGTGCAGCAAAAATCACATATGTGTGCAATCATATGAGTGTGCAGTGATTATAATACTTGCAGCACTACACACACGCACACACACGCACACACACTTGCAGTATATACTAAACATTCAGTATATACCAAGTGCATGCACCATTCATTACTATACTGTGCAGTGATAACATGCAGTTTGATTTCACTTTGTATACAGTGACATGTGCATACATTTATGCATTCAGCTTGATCACGATAGCAGCTGTCATGCATAAACCAGCTTGACCACGATAGCAGCTGGTATATATGGTCTCATATAACAATGCATCAGACATTGCACATAAGCATACCTGCTGTGCATATAAACTATATTTGAACCATATGGTGTAAGGTGCCTCTTCAGTGGTCTTAACCCCTAAAGGGCGGATGGAATTTCTTGCAAAAAACGGTGTTTTGGGGATTGTAGGCATTGTCGCGTATCGCGGACATCGGTGTGCATTCACGTTATCATGTATGCTGTGTATGGCCACCATGTAACTTTAAGAGCGCCATAACATGCATCCGTGCACCATATATATTCAGATTTTCGGCATATCCAACCCAATTTTCATGATTTTGGGACATGTGAAATTTCTCCAATCTCCTATTACAACTTACATTTCGACTTCGTTGGGTGACTATCTTCATGAAAACTTGGGGATTGGTCACATGAACATATTCCCACCCGGTAGCGCACCTGTATACCGGCAAATATACCGACTATGAGCAAAAACGCCCCCCAAAACACCCAAAAAACACTTAATTGTAAATGTTTTCCATACTTAAGGAACGTGCTTTCCCATACTTAAGCGCAATTGAAGGCGATTGCTTCCTATTTGTGGGGATATATAGCATGTGTCATGCAAACAACCATGCAGGGGACGCTAGTGGACATTGGGCACGCGACATGCCTTCACAACTCCACCCAATTGGGCGGGATCGTCGGGTGTAAGCCTTGATTTCGTATATTTTAAGACAAAATTCAAGCTCTAAAAGGCAAGTTTTCAAGAATTGTCGTAATTGAAAATGTTGCTATGTGAGATATATGTCCTATATGGACTACCCATCCCAGTGATTAGTCATTTGCGACATACACACAGGTAGGTGCACGCGCCTTGGAATGCATATTTCGGCAAGCCAAGGGCATGTAGAACCACTTGGATGCACATTCCCACAATCGAATCCGTCCGTATACGGTACAAACCGCCCTTAATAATAATCCACAATAATTAGCTCAGCATATCCTGACGCAGGATTTGGGATGGATATACTGTTCTATTGTGGATCACTGAAAGGAATGCTCGCCGGAACCATGTGTAAAATATACCCAAGCAACTCATCACTGCAGATGAGATATGCAGGATTACAATTACTAACCAAGCTGATATACATCATGTTAGATACACTCTGTGAGTGGTATACAGATCATCCAATGTGATAGATCAACTTGGTATTGTAGTGTAATGAATCAGCAATTACCTATATACAAG